>JAKELG010000704.1:0-15254 GCA_021527035.1 Lactarius vividus | reverse complement strand
CTGATGATCTCTATTGTTGTACGTACTGACGATTACGCCTGCTGACTGATGACTCTATTGTTGTAGTGTTGTGGATTACGACGACGACTGCGCATCTATTATTAGATACGCTACTTACGCTATTGGCTACTTACAAGTTCGAGCGGAGTTGGAACTAACTCCCTTACATGTATTTAAGCTCGTAGTATACGGACCAGGATCCCCATCTTGGTCTTCTTCGAATACCACCTTCTAACTCGTCTCTGTGCTAAGGGCCGCAGTCGCCCTTAAGTGAACTAGCTCCGGCATATCCCTTGAGACCAAGGGGGATCCCCGTGACACTATCTCCATCTTCCTTCGTGAATGGTAGATTCGCCAGTAGTGCCTTATCCGCCCGGAACTACGTGCCACCTCGTCTTCGAAATCTCAACGCAGAACCGCCCGTCCGACTCATTGCTACTACTTGTCGACAACCTCAGTGGGATACGTCCACACCGTCCCAAGCCCCCAGCAGGAGTCCCGTAGAAGAACCTCTATACGTATAGAGATTCCACCGGCACGTACCACACCTCATCCCGCAGTTCCCACTAGCGGATACACACAGTTTACCCCCGAGGGAACCCACGTTACAACAGTGCCTAAGTCAGGCAAACGTCCGTGGTAGACGTTACATTAAGACCAAGATCCTTCAACGTGGCTTCCGCAGTAACAACCCGCGACCTTTGGATTCCATTCCGACCTATCACATCGACAGAAGAGGGGAACGCAACGTCCCCAAGCAATACCTCAAAGAGCCTTTTGGCAGACAGAACAAGGAGACCCAGGCTACGTAGTCCTTACCTTACAAGGACGGCAAAACCGGACTCATCCCGGTAGAATTAACTTGAACACACCTGTTGGACAGAACTCAAGTGGGACGCCTCCACTACAAACTACAAGTCGTCCGACCGCAGGATCGAGCCTCAAACTCGACATACTACAAAGCGAAGTCACCACCAGAGACCAGTGGGGCCCCATCGACGGACAAGAAGAGAGAACCAGTCCGCTCTCCCACCCCAAAGACACCCGCACCATCCCCTTCTTGGGAAGCAACCCAGAGGAAATTCGAATCCTCGAAGCACAAGCCGAAGAAGAAGAAGAAGCGCAGTTGGGATTATTAGCTGAGTCCATCCCACAGACATGACCACTACATCACCGAACAACCCGCACGTTCCAGGAACCCGCGCGCATCAGCCGGAGAGAAGACCCCCTCCAGGAGGACACGGAGGAGGAGGAGGAAGGAGGAGGGAGGTGATGGGGGAGGCGATCCAGGAGACCCCTCTTACCGGACCAACGTATCAAGTGGGACCAAACCCGAGAAGTTTATGGGCAAGGAACCCCTCGTATTCACCGGAGACCGCACCAAGTCCAACATTCCTCACTCAATGGGAACTATTCGTAGAATACCAACTACGACCAACCCTGCGTTCACCCTTCCCTACCGCAAAGCACTAATCTTCCTGACCTACATCCAGGGAGAACACGTCAATGAATGGGTCCTCTCCACCACCAATGGATCAAAGCCTATAAGGCCAAGCACGGCCCTACGACAGATGGATCTGGGAAGCTATTGAACTTGGCTTCCGTAACACATTCGCCGACACTCTCGAGAAAGAAAGGGCGCAAACAGGAACTCCAGAAAAGGCTTCCGCATGGAAGGGCAAGACATCGACTCATACATCACCAAATTCGAGAAAGCAGTCCGAGAAGCGGATAACGTTTCGACGACTCGCTTGTCTGGACAAATCACCAGCGGACTCCCAGTGGAATTATACAAGAATGCCTATAACTTCCACAGCCCAAACACGTACGCACAGTGGAGGTAGCCGCCTAGAACAGCAGCGCAAATGGATGCATCTCCAGACACGTTTGGGGGGGGCGTAAAACCCCCCGGGACCCGGTAAGCCGGGCAATAATTCTCTCAGACGTTCAATGCTCCAAATCGTCCGCAGCAACCGCGCCAGGGATGGCAGGCGTTAGGAATCACCCTGACGCCATGGACACCCACACCAGGAAGGGTTAGAGCCAGACTCGCGGGATCCGAAGAAAATCGACTACACCAGACCCCCGTACACTCAACAAGGGGGACGGCCAAATCAAGGAATCATCGACAAGAAGACCTCCTTTGCTACAACTGTGGCAAAGCGGGCCACTTTCAACGCGACTGTCGACAGCCCCGCCGCCCGTGCAACAACGCGAACTGGCAGCCACGCCAAGGACGCGGAGCATTCATAGAGGAAGTTCAAAGTGTAACCGAGGAACCCCTAATCCAATTTGAAGATGACGGCGGCAGTAGCCGCGGCGCCCGCGCCACCACTGATACGCCACAAGAACGGGCGACCAGCTGGATAAACGGAGTTCGAAATCTTGACGATGAAGCCAGGGACCTGGTAGTCGGGACCTATTGGGGCGAGAGGATTTTCAAAGCGCCTGAACCCGACGGCCTGGGTGAGGGCATTACGGTGTAATTCTGTGTTCATAACGCGCTATCAATCTATGCATGTTCCAGTTTCACTGCGCGCAAGTTACGCCATGGCCGATAAAAGAGCATTAGTGGACTCCGGAGCCACAAACAACTTCATACATCCGGACTTCGTCAAACGAATGAGGCTAGGCTCCAGAGAGCTTAGACCGTCATCGAAGATCTGGAACATCGACGGCACACACAATAAAGGGGGCAAGATCACCCATTACGTGGACCTAGAAGTACAAACCAAGGGAATCGTCAAAGAGATGAGATTCCTAGTCACAGACGTAGGAGGGGAAGACATCATCCTAGGATACCCCTGGTTGGCAACCTTCCACCCGATATCCAGTGGGCCACTGCCACTCTAAACGAAGCTGAGTACCCAGTAGTCCTGCGAACTACAAATCCCTCAAACCCGGATAGATCCGGTCATCGCCAGACTCGTACTCGAGAAACTGCTATTACCAAAACAAGCAGAAGATCGAAGAACAGCTCAAAAGGAATTGCGACCTCGAAGACACTCGCCTTCGCGCAACAAGTCAACGAAATGGCAATCGAAGCCAAGCAATACACGGAAGCAAAAACGGTACCGGAAGAATATCAAAGGCACGTCAAAATCTTCAGCGAAGAAGAATCGAACCGATTCCCACTAGTCAAAACCGTGGGATCACGCAATCGACTTCAAGCCGAACGCCCCGGACACTATCGACTGCAAGGTTTATCCCATGAGCCAAGCAGAAGATGTAGCGCTTAAGGAATGGATTGACGAACAACTGGCCAAAGGATACATCAGACCATCGAAATCCCCAGTACGCATCATCATTCTTCTTCATCAAAAAGAAGGACGGAAAACTACGCCCCGTACAGGACTACCGGAATATCAACAACTGGACCATACGCAACCAATATCCCCTCCCACTCATCCCAGAACTCATCGCCGATCTAAGCGGAGCCTTCATATTCACCAAACTGGATATCCGCTGGGGATACAACAACGTAAGGATCAAAGAAGGGGACCAGGAAAGGCTGCGTTCAAAACGAAATACGGACTCTTCGAACCAACGGTAATGTTCTTCGGACTGACTAACTTCCCCGGCGACCTTCCAAACCATGATGACTGAAATCTGCAAAGATCCTTATCGCGTACCATGAAACAAAAGGGACGATCATCAGGGGTATACATGGACGCAATAGGCATAGCGACTCCGATCAACGGAACAGCCACACTCGACGCGGTACACGACATACTAGGACCATCCTAGAAGAAAACGACCTATTCCTCAAACCGGAAAAAGTGCGATCCTTTCCACCTGCCCTAGCATCGATTACCTGGGGGTAAGCATTGGAAAAGGGGTGACACGCATGGACCCCGTCAAAATTTCCGGTTCATAATGGATTGGCCAACCCCAAAAACGTCAACACAGGTGCGTCATTCCTTAGGCTTTCCTGCAACTTTCTACCGCGCTTTCATTCGAAACTTTTGCCAGCACACTGCACGACCCCCTCAACAAACTCACACGCAAAGACACCGAATGGACATTGACAACGCGGGACAAGGAAGCAGTCGACAAAGATCAAGAAACTGGTCCACGGACGAACCGTTACTAGCACATGCCGGAACTAAAAGATCAATGCGAACTAGGAAGGTAGGACGCCTCAGGGGATTTAGCAAGTAGGAGCAGGTACTGCTCCAGCGCAAAAGAAGACGGCAAAAGACACCCCATCGCCTATTATTCAAATACTCTCAGTACAGCGGAACGGAACTACAACATCTACGACCTCGAACTCCTAGCAATTGTCAAGCACTCTGAAACTGGCGCCACTACCTGGCAGGATCCCCACACAAGATCAAGTATTCTCGGACCACATGAACCTCCAGTACTGGCGCTCCCCGCAAAGATAAGTCGCCAAGTAGCACGGGAAGTACTAGAACTCTCTGAATATGACATCGAGATTCACCACATCAAGGGAATGGCAACGGACGAGCCGATGCCCTATCTAGACGCCCAGACTACGATCAAGGAGAAGGAGATAACGACCAAGTCACGGTACTACCCGATGACATCTTCGTCAGGGCCGCAGCAATAGATACGACGGAAGACCCTCTCCGAATCAATGCCACCATATCAGTACAAGAAATGGAGAAAACAAATCCAGTATATGCCCAAGACAACGACAACTTCGCCCCTGGATAGACCCACACGGACTGAAGAAAATCGAAGACACCTGGTACAAAGACGGACGGCGAGTAGTAACAGGAGGGCTCCTTGAGAAACGAGAACTCATCAAGAACCATCACGACCCTCCCGTATACGGACACCCAGGGATCAGCCGAACCATCAAACTCATAGAACGATATTACTGGTGGCCAGGTCTCAGGAACGAAGTCACGGATTATGTCAAAGGATGCGCCGACTGTCAAAGAATCAAAGTCAACACCAGGGCCATCAAAGCGCCACTACGCCAATATTCCCGAAACCCGAAGCTATGCCATTTGAAAACTATCGCGCTTGATTCATCACTAAACTTCCCGAAGCACAGGGCTGTGATACAATCCTCACGATAATGGATCATGATTGTACGAAGATGTCCCTATTCATCCCGTGTCAGGAAGAGATATCGGCCGAAGGCACAGCCGCCCTATATGTCAAACATGTGTTCCCTCGATTCGGACTACCAGGGAAGATAATCAGCGACCGGGACCCCAGATTCGCCTCAAAATTCACACACGAATTGTGCAAACTCCTGGGAATCGAACAGAATATCTCCACAGCCTATCACCCGTGAACAGATGGACAGTCAGAACGCACAAACCAGTGGCTAGAACAATACCTAAGGTTCTGGGTCAATGAACGACAGGATGACTGGATTCACTATCTCCCCATGGCTGAGTTCACGCACAATAACTGGCCAAGTGAAACCACTAAAGAATCCCCTTTCCAGCTCCTCATGGGGTAATAACCCCCACGCCGATTGGACCGATAGGCCATCACCAATTCCACAGGTAGCGCTCAGGGTCAAACAATTCAAGGAACTCCGACAGCGCGCGCAATCACTAATGATCAAAGCGCAGCAGGGGTGGATCAAGGCCAAAGATACGCCCAAGTTCCAAATCGGAGACCAAGTGTGGCTAGAAGGACGCCACTTACGCACCCACCAGCCAACAGCGAAATTAGCGGCAAGATGCCATGGCCCATTTAGGGTCGCTCAGGTGATGTCCGCAGTCAACTATCGCTTGGAACTTCCCACGCAGTGGCAGATACACCCAGTGTTCCATGTGGACCTTCTGACGCCTTATCGCGAGACACCCACGCACGGACCAAACTATCAGCGCCCACCACCAGATCTAGTAGGCGGGGAAGAAGAATACGAAGTCGAGAGATTCTAGACTCTCGGCGATTCGGCAGAGGTCGCAAGTTACAGTATCTGGTCAAATGGAAGGGATACCCGGACTTGGACAATCAATGGGTTGATAAGGATGACGTATTCGCAGATGATGCAATACGGGAGTTTAAAAATTCCAACCCCGCCCGTGAAACGCATATAAGCACGGGAAGATCCCAAGAGACGTCCCCATCTCCCTCCTTCACTTCACTCCCCACTTATGAGGCCCTCTTCCCCAGTAGACTTCCGCTATGTCGTCAACACCGAGCTATCGGCACCTTACCGAGTACAGTCCATGCCACCGTCACCCCTGTCGTCTACCCTCGCCCTTCACCAGCGAGGAGATCGTCCTCCTTCCCCCGGGCCATCCCCAGTTCCTTCGCTGACCCCCACTGTTTATTCCGAGAGCAACCAGCCCAGCTATCTCGGAGACCACTACGTCCCGACCAGAGCGCCCACTCCAGCAGGCGACGAACGAGGGTACGTCCCCAGCCGACCAGCATCCCCGCCGGGACCCGACGAGGGTGGGGACCCGTATGATCCGGCGGAGCGCCTCGAGGCGCATCAGTATCTACGTTACGCCACCCATCTCACCACGACACACTCGGAAACCCCCCCGCTATGCGGACCCACCGGGGAGGCTATCACACTACCGGCGGCACGTACACCCCCGGTTCGCGCAGATCAAGAGGAGGAACATGTGCAGGAGGCCGAAGATCGGTCGGAGACACCCCCGCCCAGGGGATATCAGTTCAACAGGGGAGTCCTGTTATGATCCGACGCTTCGGACTTTCTCTGTGTGTATCTTTTGCTATCTTGTTTCACTTCGCTCCATTTGTCTTCTATTTTGTTACCAAAGGGGCTATCATTGTTAGCCACCCTAGACTCCGCTTCCACATCAGTGCCTTGACTTGTTTTGACTCTTTGCTTCTGTATGGGCTTGTGTTCATGTTGTTTGGAACCCCGTCCTATTTAAAGCTGTACTTTACTTTGTAGGAAGCCAGACTTGGCTTCGTTTGCAATCTAGCAACCTTGCCTTCGCTCTTTGGTGTGACTCAGCCTCTCCCCTCTTCTTGTGCATCCCCTACCTCTGTCCCTAACCCGGACACCCTCGAAGTCTTTGCAGTTGAACTATATCAACGCGTCACACCCGTTAAACTCTGTGTACTCGCAAGACTGAGTATAGAGAAGTGTTAGACACTTCGGGCGAGGAGCCTTAGTTACAGAGTAGTGGCACATATCGTGCCACACCCCAGACCACTTGTATTTCATAGCAATAAGACAATAGACGTCTTTGCTTGATACTTGTGTGATATCGAACCCCTCGAACCTGCGTCCCTGCTAGGACGTAACATAAGCCAAGTCTACAACCCCGACACACCAGGGACACCACTACCTCACAGTAGGGTGAGCGACGATCCAAGAGGACGCATCAGCCAACGCCCAGAACAACCACAGAACCCCCAGAACAACAAACCAGGCGACGGATCCTCTCTGACACAAGAGGCCACTTCAGCAACTCCCCACACGAAACAAAACCCAGAAACAGACCACAATCGTGGCTAGTATCAGTGTCACCCTTGAACCAGACAACAACTGGACCCCAGTCCAAACCAGAACCCAAGACGACCTCCCACACCACGTTAAAAGCAGCCAACTAGGAAAAGGAGCTCGCTGGACCATAGAACCAGACCGACCACCTTGCTATAAGTGCCTTGTACGAAATAAACTCCAACCAGTAGAATTCATCAACAACAATTGGTACATCCTCAGATACTTCCGAAACGCATACCACACATCAACCTCAAGTGTCACCCCACAAAGATACACTGAAGGACTCGGCTGGTGGAACGAAACAGACGAACAAAACCCAGACACACCTACAGCAGGAAGCTCTAGGGGAACATACGGACTCCGACAGAGTCAACCAGAAAGCTCAGACGAAGAAGACCAAAACTCAGTATCCTCCCACTCCTCTAACAAACACCTCACCCTCATTGTACCTCCACAAGCTTCGTCTCACGCCAGCCCCACCATCCCCATCTGGATAGAACCATCCCCACTAGAACCAGATCAACCAGAAGCGTTCCCAACCCCGATACCACCCATCAGAGTACCTTCACCAGTCCAACCATCACAGAACCCCAACAACGATCAAACAGCACCCACCATGTCCACAACAACCACCCCAGCCGCCCCACATACCAGTGCCAGTGGAGGACTCAAAGGAGTAGCGCCTACTGCCTTCACCGGAAACAGGACAGAGAGTAGCCAGTTCAAAAGAGAACTACTACGATACATCAAGTTAAATAGCGAACATGAGCTCATCAAGCAACCCTATTCACGAGTCCTGTTCGCCCTCACACTATTCAAGGGACCTGGAGTACAACTATGGGTCAATCAAACAGAAGATAACATGGAAGCGGCACTAGCAGACCGTACCAAAACCCTCACAAAAGACAGTGAAGACCTATGGGACGGGTTCACCAGAACCTTCGACAGAGATTGGACCGACACCCTGAACAAAGAAAGAGCTTACCAAAAGCTGATCAACCTAAAGATGCAAGGCGGAGCACTAGACAATTACATCCTCGACTTTGAAAACCTTGCAGGAATAGCAGGATGGGACAGAAACGCACCAGGAACAATAGAGTTCTTCAAAAGAGGCCTACCAACAGGCGCATATCGTGCTTGCCTCATGAGGACCACCATACCAAACACCATGGACGAATGGCAAGCTGCTGCCAGAGCAGAACACCAATGATGGCAGCTCCTGAAGTCAGGACCAGGAACTAGAAACACTGGCCCCACACAAAGCGTAAGCCAGAACCAAAATCGAGCCAGAAGGGACCCCAATGCCATGGATGTCGATGCCATGACCACTACACCCTTTAAGAAACTCACCGAAGAAGAAAAGAAGACGCTCATGAAGGAGGGACGCTGCTTCAAGTGCAGACAACAAGGACACATGGCCAGAAACTGCCAACGCCAAAACACCCCAAGTCAGACAAAAGTCCGAACCACAGACACCCAAGAAGCAGACACAGCACCCCCCTACACCCAAGAAGCGAGCACATCATCAGTGTCAGTTGCCACAACAGAAGACAAAGTCCGACAAGCCTATGCACTCATTCAAGGCATGACAGAAGAAGAAAAGAGACGTTACTATGCCCTCGACCAGGATTTTTGCGATGCCGACCTATGAGAGCTGATAGGAAGGCTGATTCAATGTATAGTGTTCGCGATAGTGCCATGACAATCCAAGTCCTTGTTCGCCTATACTACAAAGAAGCTCGAGTAAATGTACTCCTAGACAGTGGAGCCACAGACAACCTCATAGACCGAAACCTGATCCAGAAACTAGGACTAGGAACCACACCCCTACAACCCCCAATGATAGTCCGAAACGTAGATGGATCACTAAACAAAGATGGCACCATAACAGAAAAGTGCCAACTATGGATAAAAAGGGGAGAAAAAGAAACCGCGTTCCAATTTTTCGTGACCAGCCTAGGAGAAGATAGAATGATATTTGGCTACCCATGGTTCGAACAAGAAAATCCAGTCATCAACTGGAAGAAACAAGAGCTAAAAGGAGAACCTATCACTATCCTAACTGGAGGATATCGCTTTAGAAGAAAGCGACACCAAGAAGCGAAAATTGCGACAACTACCACAACCTTTGATCCAGTAAAAGAAACGGAAATACCAGAAGAATACCAACTCCACCATAAAGTATTCTCTGACGAAGAAGCACAACGCTTCCCCCCAGAAAGAGAAGAAGACCACCCCATCACACTGCGCCCAGATGCACCTAATAAAATCAACTGTAAAATATACCCGCTTCCCCCACAAGAAGACGAAGCATTAAAAGCGTACCTAGAAGAAAACCTAGCCAAAGGATACATCTACGAAGGAAGCTCCCCTTATGCGTCATCCTTCTTCTTCAGAAAGAAAACAGACGGAGGGCTGCGCCCCATCCTCGATTATAGACCCCTAAATGCATGGACAGTGAAGGACACTTACCCCCTGCCACTCATATCCGACATCCTAACAAACCTACATGGGAAGACACTGTTCTCTAAGTTCGACATCAGGTGGGGATACCACAACATCCGCATCAAAGAAGAAGACCAATGGAAAGCGGCCTTTAAAACACCTAGAGGATTGTTCATACCCAGAGTTATGACCTTTGGCCTCACAAACGCACCAGCCACATTTGCAAGAACAATGAGCAGAATACTTCGACCACTCATGGACAAGTACCCAAAAGAGTTGTTCGTCTATATGGACGATGTCTTAATAGCCACAGAAGAAGACACCACACGCCACAGACAGATTGTCCACGAGTTCCTGGAAATATGCGAAAAGGAATCCTATTTCCTCAAAGCGTCCAAATGTGTATTCGAACAAAGAAAGATCCACTACCTAGGAATTGTCATAGATGGATCAAACTGTCAAAATAGACCCGAAGAAAGTAGAGGGATTAAAAGAGTGGCCAAGAGACATCAAATCGGTCAAACAAGCAAGAAGCATACTAGGGACACTGAGCTACCAGCGCCCCTTCATCCCCAACTTCGCCCACCTAGCAAGGCCTATCACAGACACAATAAAAACAAAAGAAGGCCCATTCAAATGGACAGAAGAGGCGAAAAAGGGCCCTAGAAACCCTCATTGCACTTGTATGCGAAGACCCAGTCCTGTGCCAACCAGACATGAACAAACCCTTTGAACTAGAAGTGGATGCCTCCGCTTTTGCCACAGGAGCGATCCTCACACAGAAGGATGACAGAAACAAACCCCAGGCAATAGGCTACTTCTCAAAGTCCTTCTCAGAAGCGGAGCGCAATTATGACATCCATGATAGGGAGCTCTTAGCGGTCATCCGAGGCCTAGAACACTGGAGACACCTACTTCTGGGATCACCCCACGAAATCACGGTGTTTACGGACCACAAGAACCTAGAATATTACCGACACCCTCGCCAAATCAACAGGCGAGTCGCAAGATACATTCCCAGACTGGCAGACTATCACATCAAACTCCACCACAAACCCGGAGCCCAGAACCATGCAGATGCCCTATCTAGACGCCCAGATCACGACACAGGGGAAGAAGACAACAGCAACATAACAGTCTTAACCCCAACCATCTTTGCAAACTCCGTACTCTCCATACGGATAGATGACCGTGTCATGGCACACCAATTGGACCACCCCGCCACTCTAGACGAATGGGCTGCCCCCTTTCAACTGGTGAAACATGGAAAGTACTGGTGGAAAGGGGACAAACTTGTGGTTGTGGACAACACACCGCTAAAGAGGGGGGTAATTTCCCTGTTTCATGACACAAAGACCGCAGGACACCCCGGAATAACAAAGACCCTTTGGATAGTGTCACAAGACTTCTGGTGGCCAAACATGAAAGAAGACATATCCGCATATGTAAAAGGGTGTGCCACCTGCCAAGCAAACAAGAACTTCCCTGGAAACCCGAAACCCCCAATATTCCCCATTAAGACAAACCCAGAAGCCCTCCCCTTCGAAACTATCGCTCTAGACTTCATCACAAAGTTACCACAATCAGAAGGACATGACACCATTCTCACCATCACGGATCATGACTGTTCTAAGGCTGCCTTCTTTATCCCATGCAATGAAACAATTGACGCAGAAGGAGTAGCAAAACTATATGCCAAGACAGTGTTACCACACTATGGCCTACCAAGAAGGGTCATCTCCGACAGAGACCCCAGATTCACAGCAAAGTTCATCAAAGAACTATGCAGAGTGCTTGACATCGAACAAAACATAAGCACCGCATACCACCCCCAAACAGATGGACAATCAGAACGGACAAACCAGTGGCTAGAACAGTACCTCCGGATGTTCATAAACCACCAACAAGACAACTGGACAGAGCTGCTACCACTAGCACAATACACCCACAACTCCTGGCCAAGCGCAACCACAAAGAAAGCACCCTATGAACTAATTCTGGGGTACATCCCAAGGATACACCAACCAGAAAGAATAGCAACAGTCCCAGGAACACAAAAAAGGCTAGAACAAATCCAAGAAGCCAGAAGAGCAGCACAAGCGGCAATCACCCATGCCCAGTCACTCTACAAAGACTCCCCTCGTTTCCAACAATATACTGAAGGAGATACAGTGTGGCTTGATGCCAAGAACTTGAAGACAACGCACCCCAGTTTCAAACTATCCCCAAAAAGATATGGACCCTTCAAAGTCACAAAAAGAATCTCCGCTACTACATATGCCCTGAAACTTCCCCATCAGTGGAGGATCCACCCAGTATTCCATGCGTCACTTCTCATGCCACACAAAGAAACACCCATACATGGCAAAAGCTTTACGGAACCCCCCCCAGATCTGATAGAAGGAGAACAAGAGTGGGAAGTTGAAGGAATACTAGAAACAAGACGCCACAGGAACCAGTTACAGTTCCTGATCAAATGGAAGGGATACTCCGATGCACACAACAGTTGGGAACCGGAAAAGAACCTCAATGCCCCAGAACTTATTCAGGAACATTTTGAGCGCAACCCCAAAAGTGAAGGAGCAAAAAGTTGGTTAAAACGAAAAGAAGTGGTTGTGCAAACAGTCACCACACTTCCCACTCACTCAAACACAATGCCCTCTCGCTCCTCCTCTGTAGAACGCCTCGTTGCTCGTGCCATGGAAAGGGGATCCTTCGACGAGACCCCATCCGTCTCCTCCTCCTCAGACCACTCCCCCCAGCGCATGCGTTCCTTGTCTCCCACTGTCTACCACCCTCAGCCCATCGACCCCACTATGCCAAGCGTCATAGAAACAGAAGAAGGAGCAATTCTCCGCGTCCCTCCCCCAGGGTTCACTGCTCCTCCTACCCCAGAAGTCCAACGCGCCAACACCTCCCCCCCAGACCCCAGAAACGCTATCCTCAGAATCAGGGAGATCATCAATGACCCAGCAATGGACGCTCTACCTATCAACTATGATAGGATGCACATCCAGGAAAGTGACGATGACCCAGGGTTCCCTTTCTTTGTCAATGACCCCTGGAGCACTCGCTACGTCCACTTCCTCATCCCAGACGACACCAACCCTTCCTCCTTCCAACACAAAGACGCCAAATACATCCGAATCAGCGACAACAAAGAAGATGCCATCGGCACCTTAGGCAAAGGCCTCCCTCGCTATGGACTACCCCTCTTCCTCCTCCCTCGTGATGATGACCCAGAAAACCCGGCACCCCCCATCTCTCCAGCACAGATGGAGAACTTCAAAGAAGGACACACTCTAGCTACCAAAGTAGATGAGGTACTAGAAGACCTGAACAACGACCGCCTCACTGCCGAAGTCCATCGGGTCCGCAGACTCTTGCGGAATCAAGAGACCATCCAGAAGCAGGTGAATGACCTGTACAACACAATGGCCCCCCTCAAAAGACACCTACTAGACATTGACATGCAACTAACCAGTGCTAGGCGACGCCTACAAGAACACAAAGCGCTGGTTCGCATATCTGACCGGTGGAACATCCTCCACCCTCCTTCACCCCCTTCCCCACCGGTACCCACACTCTACATCACCCCATCACCAGGCCTCCTTCACTTCCACACTATGCCACAGCTCCACGATGAACCGGAGGGACCTAGCCCTTCGGGAGAAAGGAAGAAGAAGCGCAAAAACAAGAATGGCACCATCAAGCTCTGCTTCAGATGTCAATCTGAAGACCACCTCTCTTTCGCCTGCCCCCGCAAACGAAGGTACTGCTGGAGGTGTTCAAGCACAGACCACTTCGCCTACCAGTGCCTTTGGCCAGCTCCAGAAGAACGCACTAAGTGGTGTGGCAAGTGTCAGACCAGCAATAGCCACGAAGAAATCAAGTGTCCCAAGTATGAGCTCTGCCGACGCTGTGGGACCTATGGTCCCTTCAATTTCCTTCGCACCCATCGCTGTCAATCCCCTCAAAGTCCTACCCCTTACAACGATAGGGACGCTGATGTATACGACCTTGTAGACTTCGAAGCACTCTAGGAAGAGCTGACTTAGAGAGGGGCTCATGTTATGATCCGACGCTTCGGACTTTCTCTGTGTGTATCTTTTGCTATCTTGTTTCACTTCGCTCCATTTGTCTTCTATTTTGTTACCAAAGGGGCTATCATTGTTAGCCACCCTAGACTCCGCTTCCACATCAGTGCCTTGACTTGTTTTGACTCTTTGCTTCTGTATGGGCTTGTGTTCATGTTGTTTGGAACCCCGTCCTATTTAAAGCTGTACTTTACTTTGTAGGAAGCCAGACTTGGCTTCGTTTGCAATCTAGCAACCTTGCCTTCGCTCTTTGGTGTGACTCAGCCTCTCCCCTCTTCTTGTGCATCCCCTACCTCTGTCCCTAACCCGGACACCCTCGAAGTCTTTGCAGTTGAACTATATCAACGCGTCACACCCGTTAAACTCTGTGTACTCGCAAGACTGAGTATAGAGAAGTGTTAGACACTTCGGGCGAGGAGCCTTAGTTACAGAGTAGTGGCACATATCGTGCCACACCCCAGACCACTTGTATTTCATAGCAATAAGACAATAGACGTCTTTGCTTGATACTTGTGTGATATCGAACCCCTCGAACCTGCGTCCCTGCTAGGACGTAACAAGTCCATTACATTCCCTTTCAGATTCGAGACGCTCAAGAACGTCTTTGGCCCGCCCGGTATACTCAGCTCATCCTCACCGCCGACCCATTCGTCCTGGCCTTCAGGTCGGGATGCAACCAGCAATACGGGAAGCCCGTCCACGCCATCCCCTACTACAACGAGCAGTCCTCTTCCCCCACTTACACCGACAACGACCTCACGTTCTTGCTCTCCGACGCAGGGCTAGTCGACTCGGTCGATCAAGCGCTCCTTCACATGAAGGACGCGACCCTTATGGCCGAGATCCATCGGTACCGATGCATGACACTGGGATGGCGGGCGCAGCAACATCGGTTAGCGGCGGAGCAGATGAAATTGGAGCGCATAGAAATTGAGCGCAACAGGTGCGTCGCCTGACTTCAACGGGCGCATGCGGTGGACCGTATCGAGAATGTGCGGGCGTCACTTCATCGCGGACCCAAGGCGGAGCAGGACGCGGAGGAGATAGCCCGGATCAGGGCTCTTCACGAAGTCGGCACTAACCCCCTTGCAATCATGCGAGGTCAAGCTGGGGCTTGATGCTGAAAAGGGGGTGATGTTACGTTTCGTTCTCGGACTGACCGGCCCGGCTGTGGACTCTGACGTATTCGCGATGACTCAGTATGTCAGGAGTAATGTGTCATGGACTTCGGATCTTACTGCCCTGTGTCTCGGCTGACTGATGAGCCCTATTGTTGTACGTGATTGCGA
>JAKELG010000703.1:0-15273 GCA_021527035.1 Lactarius vividus | reverse complement strand
CCATCTTGGTCTTCTTCGAATACCACCGTCTAACTCGTCCTCTGTGCTAAGGGCTTAAAGTCCGCCCTTAAGTGAACTAGCTCCGGCATATCCCTTAGAGACCAAGAGGGATCCCCGTGACCATCATCTCCATCTTCCTCCGTGAATGGTAGATTCGCCAGTAGTGCCTTATCCCGCCCGGAACTACGTGCCACCTCGTCTTCGAATACCTCAACGCCAGGACCGCCCGTCCGACCCATTGCTACTACATCGTCGACAACCTTCAGTGGGAGTACGTTCACACCGTCCCAAGTCCACCAGCAGGAGTCCCAGTAGAAGAGACTCTCTATACGTATAGAGACTCCACCGGCACGTATCAACCTCATCCCGCAGTATTCCCGCTTGCGGCTACACACAGATTCTACCCCCGAGGGAACCCACGTTACAACAGTGCCTAAGTCAGGCAAACGTCCGTGGTAGACGTTACATTAAGACCAAGATCCTTCAACGTGGCTTCCGCAGTAACAACCCGCGACCTTTGGATCCCATTCCGACCGTATCATATCGACAGAAGAGGGGAACGTAACGTCCCCAAGCAATACCTCAAGGAAGCCTTTTGGCAGACAGAACAAGGAGACCCAGGCTACGTAGTCCTTTACACTTACAAAGACGGCAAAACCGGACTTATCCCGGTAGAATTCAACTTTGAACACACCTGTTGGACAGAACTCAAGTGGGACGCACTCCATTACAAATTACAAGTTGTCCGACCCGCAGGATCGAGCCTCAAACTCGACATACTACAAAGCGAAGTTACCACCAGAGACCAGTGGGGCCCCATCGACGGACAAGAAGAAGAACCAGTCCGCTCTCCTACCCCAAAGACACCCGCACCATCCCCTTCGTTGGGAAGCAACCCAGAGGAAATTCGAATCCTCGAAGCACAAGCCGAAGAAGAAGAGGCGCAGCTGGGATTATTAGCTGAGTCCATCCCTACAGACATGACCACTACCATCACCGAACAACCCGCTACATTTCAGGAACCCGCGCGCATAAGTCGCGGAGAAGGACCACCGCCCGGAGGACATGGAGGCGGAGGAGGGGGAGGAGACGACGGAGGAGGAGACCCGGGAGGACCCCTATTCACAGGGCCCAATGTCTCCAGCGGAACCAAGCCCGAGAAATTCATGGGCAAAGAACCGCTCATATTCACAGGCGATCGCACCAAAGTCCAACAATTCCTCACTCAGTGGGAATTATTCGTGGAGACTAACTACGACAACCCTGCGTTCACCCTCCCCTATCGCAAAGCACTAATCTTCCTCACTTACATTCAAGGGGAACATGTCAACGAATGGGTTTTGTCGACCACCAAATGGGTCAAGGCATACAAAGCCAAACACGGTCCCTACGACAAATGGATCTGGGAGGCTATTGAGCTCGGTTTCCGCAATACGTTCGCCGACACCCTCGAAAAAGAGCGCGCCCAACAAGAACTACAGAAGGGATTCCGTATGGAAGGACAAGACATCGACACATACGTCGCTAAATTCGAAAAGGCGGTTAGAGAAGCAGGATACCGCTTCGACGATTCCCTCGTCCTGGACAAGTTTACAAGCGGCCTACCAGTAGAACTCTACAAGAATGCCTACAACTTCCACAGCCCGAACACGTACGCACAGTGGAAGGTAGCCGCGCTAGAGCAACAGCGCAAGTGGATGCACCTTCAAACGCGTTTGGGGGGACGTAAACCCCCGGGACCCGGTAAGCCCGGCAACACTTCCCTCAGAACATTCAACGCTCCAAATCGTCCACAGCAACCGCGCCAAGGGTGGCAGGCATTCAGGAATCATCCCGACGCCATGGATACGACGCCGGGAAGGGTCAGAGCCAGACTCGCGGGATCCGAAGAAATCGACTACACCAGACCCCCGTACACTCAACAGGGGGGACGCCCGAATCAAGGAATCATCGATAAGAAGAACCTTCTTTGCTACAATTGTGGCAAAGCGAGCCACTTCCAACGCGACTGTCGACAGCCCCGCCGCCCGCGCAACAACGCGAACTGGCAACCACGCCAAGGACGTGGGGCGTTCATAGAAGAAATTCAAAGTGTAGCCGAGGAACCCCTGATCCAACTCGACGATGACGGCGGCAGCAGCCGCGGCGCCCGCGCCACCACTGATACGCCACAAGAACGGGCGACCAGCTGGATAAACGGAGTTCGGAATCTCGACGATGAGGCCAGGGACCTGGTAGTTCGGGACCTATTGGGGCGGGAGGATTTTCAAAGCGCCTAAACCCGACGGCCTGGGTGAGGGCATTACGGTGTAATTCTGTGTTCATAACGCGCTATCAATCTATGCATGTTCCAGTTTCATTGCGCGCAAGTTACGCCATGGCCTGACAAAAGAGCACTAGTGGACTCCGGAGCCACAAACAACTTCATACATCCAGACTTCGTCAAACGAATGAGGCTAGGCTCCAGAGAGCTAGACCGTCATCGGAAGATCTGGAACATCAACGGCACACACAACAAAGGGGGCAAGATCACCCATTACGTGGACCTAGAAGTACAAACCAAAGGAATCGTCAAAGAAATGAGATTCCTAGTCACCGACGTAGGAGGGGAAGACATCATCCTAGGATACCCCTGGCTAGCAACCTTCCAACCCAGTATCCAATGGGCCACTGCTACCCTAAACGAAGCTGAGTACCCAGTAGTCCTACGAACTACAAACCCCTCAAAGCCGCGAATAGATCCGGTCATCGCCAGACTCGTACTCGAGAAACTGCTACTACCAAATAAGCAGAAGATTGAGGAACAGCTCAAAAGGGAATGCGACCTCGAGGACACTCGCCTTCGCGCAACAATGTCAACGGAAATGGCGATCGAAGCCAAGCAATATACGGAAGCAAAAACGGTACCGGAAGAATATCAAAGGCACGTCAAAATCTTTAGCGAAGAAGAATCGAACCGATTCCCACTATCAAAACCGTGGGATCACGCAATCGATTTCAAACCGAACGCCCCGGACACTATCGACTGCAAGGTTTATCCCATGAGCCAAGCAGAAGACGCAGCGCTTAAAGAATGGATCGACGAACAATTGGCCAAAGGATACATCAGACCATCGAAATCCCTGTACGCATCCTCATTCTTCTTCATCAAAAAGAAGGACGGAAAACTACGCCCTGTACAGGACTACCGGAATATCAACAATTGGACCATACGCAACCAATATCCTCTCCCACTCATCCCAGAACTCATCGCCGATCTAAGCGGAGCTTTCATATTCACCAAACTGGATATCCGCTGGGGATACAACAACATAAGGATCAAAGAAGGGGACCAGGAAAAGGCTGCGTTCAAGACGAAATACGGACTCTTCGAACCGACGGTAATGTTTTTCGGACTGACTAATTCCCCGGCGACCTTCCAAACCATGATGAACGAAATCTGCAAAGACCTCATCGCATATCACGAGACAAAAGGGACGATCATTAGGGTATACATGGACGACATAGGCATAGCGACTCGATCAACGGAACAAGCACACATCGACGCGGTACACGACATACTAGACCTCTTAGAAGAAAACGACTTATTCCTCAAACCGGAAAAGTGCATCTTCCACGCCCCTAGCATCGATTACCTGGGGGTAATCATTGAAAAGGGGGTGACACGCATGGACCCCGTCAAAATTTCCGGCATCAAGGATTGGCCAACCCCCAAAAACGTCAAACAGGTGCGATCATTCCTAGGTTTCTGCAACTTCTACCGCGCTTTCATTCGAAATTTTGCCGCACATGCACGACCCCTCAACAAACTCACGCGCAAAGACACCGAATGGACATGGACCACCGCGGAACAAGAAGCGTTCGACAAAATCAAAAAGCTTGTCACGGAAGAACCGGTACTAGCGCACGCGGAACTCAAAGACCAATTCGAACTGGAAGTAGACGCCTCAGGATTCGCAATAGGAGCAGTGCTACTCCAACGGAAAGAAGACGGCAAAAGACACCCTATAGCCTACTACTCCAACACCCTTAGCGCAGCAGAAAGAAACTACGACATCTACGACCTGGAATTGCTGGCGATCGTCAAAGCACTAAGGAACTGGCGACACTACCTAGCAGGATCTCCGCACAAGATCAAAGTGTTCTCAGATCACATGAACCTCCAATACTGGCGTTCCCCGCAGAAGATAAGCCGCCGAGTAGCCCGGGAAGTACTAGAACTCTCTGAATATGATATCGAGATTCACCATATCAAAGGAACGGCAAATGGAAGAGCCGACAGCCTTATCTAGACGCCCAGACTACGACCAAGGGGAAGGCGACAACGACCAGGTGACCGTGCTACCAGACTGAGATCTTCGTCAGGGCCGCAGCAATCGACACCACGGAAGACCCCCTTCGCATCAACGCCACCATCTCAGTACAAGAAATGGAAAAGGCGAACCCGATATACGCCCAGGACGAAGACAAACTCCGCCCCTGGATAGATCCACACGGACTGAAGAAAATCGAAGGAACCTGGTACAAAGACGGACGCCGAGTAGTTACGGGAGGACTCCTAGAGAAGAGGGAACTCATCAAAAACCATCACGACCCTCCGGTATACGGACACCCTGGAATCAGCCGAACGATCAAACTTGTGGAAAGATACTACTGGTGGCCAGGCCTCAGAAACTGAAGTCATGGAATACTGTCAAGGGCTGCGCGGACTGCCAACGCATCAAAGTCAATACGAGGGCCATCAAAGCGCCACTGCGCCCAATCTTCCCAAAACCCGAAGCTATGCCATTTGAAACTATTGCCCTTGATTTTATCACTAAACTTCCAGAAGCACAGGGCTGCGACACGATCCTCACGATAACGGACCATGACTGCACAAAAATGTCCCTCTTTATCCCCTGCCAAGAAGAGATCTCGGCTGAAGGCACCGCCGCATTATATGTCAAACACGTGTTTCCCCGATTCGGACTTCCGGGCAAAATCATTAGCGACCGAGACCCCCGATTTGCCTCCAAATTCACACGAGAACTCTGCAAGATACTCGGCATCGAACAGAACATCTCCACAGCCTACCACCCGAGAACGGATGGACAATCGGAACGCACGAATCAATGGCTGGAGCAGTACCTGCGATTCTGGGTCAACGAACGACAAGACGACTGGATCCATTATCTTCCCATGGCTGAGTTTACACATAATAATTGGCCCAGCGAGACCACTAAAGAATCTCCGTTCCAGCTCCTTATGGGATACAACCCTCGTGCTGATTGGACCGATAGGCCATCCCCGATACCCCAAGTGGCGTTAAGGGTCAAACAGTTCAAGGAACTCCGCCAGCGCGCGCAGTCACTGATGATCAAAGCGCAGCAGGGGTGGATCAAGGCCAAAGATACGCCCAAATTCCAAATCGGAGACCAAGTGTGGCTTGAAGGACGCCACCTACGTACGCACCAGCCAACGGCAAAACTCGCGGCGCGACGCCACGGCCCCTTTAAGGTCGCTCAGGTGATGTCCGCAGTCAACTATCGATTAGAACTTCCCACGCAGTGGCAGATCCACCCAGTGTTCCATGTGGACCTCCTGACGCCTTATCGTGAAACGCTCACGCACGGACCCAACTATCAGCGTCCACCACCAGATCTGGTTAGTGGCGAAGAAGAATACGAGGTCGAGAAGATTCTGGACTCCCGGCGTTTCGGCAGAGGGCGCAAACTTCAATACCTAGTCAAGTGGAAGGGATATCCAGACTCGGACAACCAATGGGTCGATAAGGATGACGTATTCGCCGATGACGCGATAAGGGAGTTTAAAAATTCCAACCCCGCCAGAGAAACACATATAAGCGCAGGGAAACTCCAAGAGACGTCCCCATCTCCTTCTCTCGCTCACACCTCCACTCATGCGCCCTTCCTCGCCAGTCAACTTCCGCTATGTCGTCAACACCGAACTTTCGGCACCTTACCGAGTACAGTCCACGCCATCGTCACCCCTGTCGACTGCCATCGCCCTTCACCAACGAGGAGATTGTCCTCCTTCCCCCGGGCCATCCCCAATTCCTTCGCCGACCCCCACTGTTTATTCCGAGACCAACCAGCCCAGCCGACTCGCCTCCCAGTACGTCCCGACCCGAGCGCCCACTCCAGAAGGCGACGAACAACAGGGGTACGTCCCCAGTCGACCAGTCTCACCTCCGGGACCCGACGAAGGCGGGGACCCGTACGACCCGGCGGAGCGCCTCGAAGCGCATCAATATCTACGTTACGCCACCCATCTCACCACGACACACTCGGAAACCCCCCCGCTTTGCGGACCCACCGGGGAAGCTATCACACTACCGACGTCGTATCCATCCGCGGTTCGCCGCGATCCAGAGGAGGAACCTATGCAGGAGACCGAGAGTCGTGCGGAGACCCCCCCTCCCCGGGGGTACGAGTACAACAGGGGAGTCCACTATATTCCCTTTCAGATTCGCGACGCTCAGGAACGTCTTTGGCCGGCCCGGTATACTCAGCTCATCCTCACCGCCGACCCCTTCGTATTGGCCTTCCGAGCCAATTGCAACCAGCAGTACGGGAAGCCCGTCCACGCCACCCCCTACTACGACGAGCAGTCCTCTGCCCCCACTTACACCGACGACGACCTCACGTTCCTGCTCTCCGACGCAGGGACTAGTCGACTCAGTCGACCAGGCGCTCCTTCATCAGAAGGATGCGACCCTTATCGCCGAGGTACACCGCTATCGCTGCATGACGCTCGGGTGGCGAGCACAGCAACATCGCGTAGCGGCAGAACAGATGAAGTTGGAGAGGTTGGAAATAGAACGCAACAGGTGCGTCGCCCGACTCCAACGGGCGCATGCGGTGGACCGCATCGAGAACATTCGGGCCTCGCTTCACCGTGGACCCAAGGCGGAACAAGACGCGGAGGAGATATCCCGCATCAAGGCGTTGCGCTCCGTAGGTGCAAACCCCCTTGCCGTCATGCGTGGTCAAGCTGGGGCTTGACGCTGAAAAGGGGGTGATGTTACGTTTCGTTCCCGGACTGTTCGGCCCGGTCGTGGACTCTGACGTATTCGCGATGACTCGGTATGTCAGATGTAATGTGTCATGGACTTCGGATCTTGCTGCCTCGTGTATCGGCTGACTGATGACCTCTATTGTTGTACGTGCTGATGATTACGCCTGCTGACTGATGACTCTATTGTTGTACGTGTTGTGGATTACGACGACGACTGCGCATTCTATTGTTAGAATACGCTACTTACGCTATTGGCTACTTACGAGTTCGAGCGGAGCTGGAATTAGCTCCCTTACTTGTATTTAAGTTTGTAGTACTGCAGACCAGGATCCCCATCTTGGTCTTCTTCGAATACCACCGTCTAACTCGTCCTCTGTGCTAAGGGCTTAAAGTCGCCCTTAAGTGAACTAGCTCCGGCATATCCCTTAGAGACCAAGAGGGATCCCCGTGACCATCATCTCCATCTTCCTCCGTGAATGGTAGATTCGCCAGTAGTGCCTTATCCGCCCGGAACTACGTGCCACCTCGTCTTCGAATACCTCAACGCCAGGACCGCCCGTCCGACCCATTGCTACTACATCGTCGACAACCTTCAGTGGGAGTACGTTCACACCGTCCCAAGTCCACCAGCAGGAGTCCCAGTAGAAGAGACTCTCTATACGTATAGAGACTCCACCGGCACGTATCAACCTCATCCCGCAGTATTCCCGCTTGCGGCTGCACACAGATTCTACCCCCGAGGGAACCCACGTTACAACAGTGCCTAAGTCAGGCAAACGTCCGTGGTAGACGTTACAGTCATAGTCCGGAGTCAGAATGTTATACGGATCTTCCTCATCGGGTCTATCCTCCGCGGAGTCTTGGAAGTCCTGGGCGTCATAGAACTCGTCTTCGTCTTCTGTCGTGTCGTTTTCGTCTTCATACCATTCCGGTGGGTCCCAGGGCGATTGAGAACGTCCATCGTGGAATGGCTCTCCCTTATCGGTCCATGGATCAGTGGCATCATCTGCGGGATCGGACGTGTGGCTGGGACTCAGCTCATGGCGCTCCTCCTCGCTTTCCTCATCTGTCCAGGCATCTTCATCGTCATCTCCGCCATCACCTTCCCCTGGGTAACAGGGCGAAAGGAGGCTCCAATCTGGCTGATCTTGCGCGTCTTCCCGGGCGGTTCCTGCCTCTTTCGGGTCAGCGTCTTCTCCGTAGTCGGGTTCATCACCGTGGTTTTCCCATTCGCCTCCGTCATACTCTGGGTCTTCCTGAGGGAATCCGTCTTCCTCAGGGTCTCGCCTCTGGTCGTCTTCGGGGTCTTGGTCTTCCTCGGGGTCTTCCCATGTCGGTTCGTCTGCGTATTCTTCTCTCGCGTCGTCACGCGGCAGGAATGTTTTGATGAAGTCGTCTTTGACGTATTGCACAAGGTCTTCGTCGTAGGAATACCTGACATCGTCCAGGTCCGCTAGTAGGTTATCCTGGTAATCTTCTACCTGTACACGTGCTATGAACAACGTGGCCACTTGGTAATCGCTGAATAAGGAACTTAGCTGGTCCTTGTACTCATCCCACCATTGGATGAAGCCGGCTGCTTCCTGGATATCACCGCGGAAATTGCTCAGCCCGAAACTTGGTGGTGACCGTGCGTAGCTGGTGGAGGGCGCTTGTTACGCTCCAGCGGGCGTACCTTCCGGAGTTCGGCACTCGACGGGAAACTTGGGGGTTCTTGCGGTATCACGGTGGCGACCAAGACTTCGACTGGTCTATCTTCCGGTCGGATTCTCGGGATCTTGGGATTTGCTGAGTTCTTCTAAGGTTTGGGCAATACCGTAGGCGATAACGGCAAGGATATGCGTAATACGGGTGGCAAAGAAGAAGAGGAGAACGTGCTCAAGCAAAGGAGACAGGATCGGATAGGGGACAATTATACAGGGGCTGCCTGTATCTGCTTCGGTCTACTTGTAGGCTGGTAGAATACAAGAAGTCAAGCTGAGGGATATCAGCGAGACTGGGGTACTACTTATACGCTTCCAGGGAGCTTTCAAGCTCAGCCTGAAGTCCGAAACCTAGTACGTATCGTCCAATCGGAAGTGAAGTAACATGAGTCAGGGGCATACAGTCACAAGGTCAACAATGAGGCAAAGGTGAAACGGGGTCAGAAGTCCATCAATCAGTGGCTGAAACATACAACTCCTGGGCGCATCACGCCACAGGCACAATCAGACAATCCATCAGAAACTAGGAACCATACAGTCCATGAGGCAGATCCAATCACGGTCCAGGCACAAGCTCATCTGGATCCTTCTGGTGCGAGTCTAGACCAGGTCACGTGCCAGGGTCACGTGACGGGCGCTTGACGTCTTCTTCGGCTATTCCCAGGGCGCTTGCCAGCCCGGGTCACGTTCGTAATACAAGATATTTCCGGGGTCGATACCTTCGCTTCTGGCGGCTGCAACCCATTCTGCGCGATACTGCTCGGCGGTGCTGCACGAGTCCGTACTGGTGGCACGGGGCGCGGGGCGAAACGCAACAGCGCTCTAGTAGTGATACTTCCTCGCGTCGCGTTCGTACTACTTGGTCCTGCTGGTGCGGCCTTCCTGCCGACTTTCCTCGTCGTTTTCTTGGGTGCGGCCTTCCCGCCGTCTTGGACATGCGCTGTGGCCTTGCTGCCGAACTTATGCTCTGCCTGCTTGGGTAAAGCGGCCTTCGTGATCATTCTTGTCTTGCGGGGCATTGTGGTCTGACTTCCGACTTATCTGCAACGTTCTTGGTAGCGGTGTGTGATAGAGCAAGGAAAGAGCTTGACTTAATGTTACGATCCAGCGGGCGTACCTTCCGGAGTTCGGCACTCGACGGGAAACTTGGGGATTCTTGCAGTATCACGGTGGCGGCCAAGACTTCGACTGGTCTATCTTCCGGTCAGATTCTCGAGATCTTGGAGTTTGCTGAGTTCTTCTAGGGTTTGGACAATACCATAGGTGACGACGGCAAGGATATGCGTAAGGCAGGTGGCAAAGAAGAAGAGGAGAACGTGCTCAAGCAAAGGAGACAGGATCGGAGAGGGGACAACTATACAGGGGCTGCCTGTATCTGCTTCGGTCTACTTGTAGGCTGGTAGAATACAAGAAGTCAAGCTGAGGGATATCAGCGAGACTGGTGTACTACTTATACACTTCCAGGGAGCTTTCAAGCTCAGCCTGAAGTCCGAAACCTAGTACGTATCGTCCAATCGTAAGTAAATCAACACGAGTCAGGGGTATACAATCACAGGGTCTACAATGAGGCAAAGGTGAAACGGGGTCAGAAGTCCATCAATCAGTGGCTGAAACATACAACACCTGGGCGCATCAAGCCACAGGCACGATCAGACAATCCATCAGAAACTAGGAACCATACAGTCCATGAGGCAGATCCAATCACGATCCAGGCACAAGCTCATCTGGATCCTTCTGGTGCGAGTCTAGACCAGGTCACGTGCCAGGGTCACGTGACGGGCGCTTAACGTCTTCTTCGGCTATTCCCAGGGTGCTTGCCAGCCCGAGTCACGCTTGTAATGCAGGATGTTTCCGGGGTTGATTCCTTCACTTCTGGCTGCTGCAACCCATTCGGCGCGATACTGCTCGGCTGTGCTGCACGAGTCTGTACTGGTGGTGCAGGGTTCAGGGCGAAACGTAACAATGGCGATAATCTGGAACGGCAGCTGTTCAGATTTGTGTGTGATTGGAAGTAGTGGAATCTTCGTTCTATTTGGTATGTTTTTGTTAGCTTGACATGGGGCGCAGCCCTTCACGTATTCCATCATGTCTTCTTTCATCTTAGGCCACCAGTAATGTTGTTGAATGGCATCTAGTGTTTTTGTTATCCCTGCGTGCCCTGCTGTTGGCATGTCATGGAACAATGAGATCACCCCCCGCTTAAGGTTGACATTGTCCACGATGACAAGATGACAGTCATGGAAGAATAAATCCCCAATCTTAGAGGCGACACCGCTCACAACAAGATGTTCAAGGCCGGCAGAGTGCTCTGAGTGTGCCGTGTGCAGGTGGTCATCTAGGACGTTAAAACTGATCAGATTGATGAAGAAGGAAGGCAGCAGGACTATAACAGCTTCATTGTCCGCTGCGTCATGCAGAAACAGAGCTGGATGGCAAGAGAGGGTGTCTGTGTGGAGGAGGGTCCCGGGACAATGGACCAAACGAAGATCATAATTGGCGAGAACGTTAACAAGATGCGCAATGTGCCTACTGATACGTTGTGGATGCTTGTAGTGGAGGAGGTTGGAATGATCAACATATACTGTAATCGGATATGGGCTCCTGTAATGACTCAAGGACATTTACAGTATGAAGACTCTTACTATATGGTTATGACTATGATAGTAAGTAGGAATTAGTCATGGACATTGGATCAGTCAGCACCTCGTGTTAGCATGTGATTGCTAGCATGACTCATTACTAGTATAGCGATAGTAGGGTTTGAGCTACTTATGCTATAGGATACAAGTCTCATAGGGGAGTTTTAAAGCTACCCCTTCATGTGTATAAATAGTGGGTGCGAAGACCAAGATACGCCATCTTGGTCTTCTTCCAATACCACTCATCTCCTGTCTCATCTCTTGGGCCTTCGAGCCTCGA
This sequence comes from Lactarius vividus, assembly GCA_021527035.1. Classification (NCBI taxonomy): domain Eukaryota; kingdom Fungi; phylum Basidiomycota; class Agaricomycetes; order Russulales; family Russulaceae; genus Lactarius; species Lactarius vividus. The sequence continues at coordinate 3,634 of JAKELG010000703.1, read as the reverse complement.
CTACACCTCTATCTCTCCTGACCTTCATGTCTAGGACTCTGGCTTGTCAAGAGCAACAAGTCGTGGTCGCAGTTATCTTACTTGCACGTGCTTTGTGGACTGCCTTGGTTGTATTCTATGGGCTTATAGAGACACTGGGACGTCTCTTCGAAAGTCGCTAAGTTGTGAACGCCCTTATACGAGTCCAAGTCGGACTAAATGCAGTGGTAGCGTTACATTAAGACCAAGATCTCCCCATTGTGGCGTTCACTACCAGGGAACAGTGGAGAAACTTTTGACCCTATAGCCTCAAAACAAGAGGAGAACGATTGGTACCCAGAAGATTTCTAGGAGCAGAGAATACTGAGGAGACACTGGATATTTTGTCGACTTCCCAGCAGACCCAATCTGCTACCGACCAGTTGAGTTCAACTATTCGAATTTTTGCTAGATGGAAGTTACGTGGAATCCCATAGACAACCACTGGGACGTTGTCAGACCAGCAGGAAGACACTACCAGTGCGACATCGACTCCAGAGAGCTACAGGGAGAAGATTGGGGATCCCTTGATGGAGATAGCTCTACAGAAGACAAGGAAGAACAACCAAGAGAGCAAGCTTTGTCAGAATCAAGTCACGATGAACCAGCAGAGGAACATACCGCAACCAAAAGCAAAGCCTGACCAGGAACAGGAGATGACTCAAGCCTACTCGCCCATATAGCTGAGTCCCTACATATTACAGTACCCGAAGAAATTCACATCTGAAGCCCTATGGCCACAGAAACTGAAATGCAAGCAACAGAAGAAGTAAGACACATCAGAGAAGAAGCGGAGGCCATTCTCAACCCCATCAATCCCAACACTGGACACTGAATGATGGCCGACGACGCAGCTCTCTTTCGAGCGATAGGACCAGACCAACCAGACCCTCCCAAAGGACTGCCGCTGCCACCGGGTGGACTCCCAGGAGGATTCCCTGGACAAGGACCAACAGGGGGAGGATTCCCAGGTGGGGGAAGGCCGCCAGGAGGAGAAGGGCCTCCAGGAGGAGGAGGAGGACCACCTCTAGGACCTGGGACAGGACCAGGACACAGATCAGACAGACTATCAGGTGAACCCCCAAACATATTCGATGGAGACCGTGCTAAATACGAAGCATTCCTCACGCAATGGCACGTCTACTGGGGGATGAATGTAACGTCTACCATGGACATTGGCCTGACTTAGGCGTCAGTGTAACATGGGTTCCCTTCCAGGCGGAAACGATGGTTGTTGGGTGAGTTGGGAAAGACTGCTGGATGGTGCTGGTAGGCTCCAAGGTGGTCCCGGTAAGTATAGAGAGGAAGATCGAGGGGAACGTTCGGGGGAGGGTTAGGGACTCTATGGATGTACCTCCACGAGGGATGGTCAACAATGTAATAACACTTGTATGGCCTTGCTATGTGAGAGTTGAGATATTCAAAGATGAGATGACATGTGGTACCGGGTGGGTAAGTTATGGTCAGCGTATCCACCATTCACAGAGGAACTGGGGACAGAAGTCACAGGGATCCCTTCTTGGTCTAAGGGATATGCCGGAGCTAGTTCACTTAAGAGTCTTGCAGACTTCTAGCACAGTAGACAAGTTGAGATGGTGGTATTCAAAGAAGACCAAGATGGGGATCCTGGTCCATAGTACTACAAGCTTAAATACATGTAAGGGAACCAGTTCAGGCTCTGCTCAAACTTGTATGTAGCCAATAGTGTAAGTAGTGTAAACTAATAATAGAATGTGCAGTCATCATCGTAATCTGAATCACATACAACAATAGAAAGCATCAGTCAGCATAGTAATCAACGTCATGTACAACAATAGCGAACATCAGTGTAACGTCTACCACGGACGTTGGTCTGACTTAGACGCTGTTGTAACGTGGGTTCCCTCGGGGGTGAAACCTATGGTTATCCGAGTGCTCAGGAAAGACTGCGGGATGGGGCCAATACGTGCCGGTGGAATCCCTGTAGGTGTACAACGTCTCTTGGATGGGGACGTTAGGAGGTGGACTGGGGACTTTGCGGATATACTCCCACTCTAGGTTGTCGACGATGTAGTAGCAGTGTGTTACGTTTCGTTCTCGGACTGCCTGGCCCGGTTGTGGACTCTGACGTATTCGTGATGACCCAGTATGTCAGGAGTAATGTGTCATGGACTTCGGATCTTGGTGCCTCGTGTTCCGGCTGACTGATGAGCTCTATTGTTGTACGTGATCATGATTAGGTCTGCTGACTGATGTTCTATTGTTGTACGTGTTTTGGATTACGATGACGACTGCGCATTCTATTGTTAGAGTACGCTACTTACGCCATTGGTTACTTATGAGTTCGAGCGGAGCTGGAACTAGCTCCCTTACTTGTATTTAAGTTCGTAGTACTGCAGACCAGGATCCCCATCTTGGTCTTCTTTGAAATACCACATCCTCTACTCATCTTCTGTACTAGGGACTCGTGACGTCCCTAAGTGAGCTAGCTCCGGCATATCCCTCTGTGACCAAGAAGGGATCCCCGTGACCTTATCTCCATCTTCCCTTGTGAATGGTAGATCAACCGACCGTGACTTACCCGCCTGGTACCACGTGTCATCTCGTCTTCGAATACCTCAACTCCCGCACCGCTCGTCCCACTCACTGCTACTACATCGTCGACAACCTAGAGTGGGAGTATATCCGCAAAGTCCCCAGTCCACCTCCTAACGTCCCCATCCAAGAGACGTTGTACACCTACAGGGATTCCACTGGCACGTATTGGCCCCATCCCGCAGTCTTTCCTGAGCACTCGGATAACCACAGGTTTCACCCCCGAGGGAACCCACGTTACAACGGCGTCTAAGTCAGACCAACGTCCGTGGTAGACGTTACACAGTGAGTGGGACGAGCGGTGCGGGAGTTGAGGTATTCGAAGACAAGATGACACGTGGTACCAGGCGGGTAAGTCACGGTCGGTTGATCTACCATTCACAAGGGAAGATGGAGATAAGGTCACGGGGATCCCTTCTTGGTCACAGAGGGATATGCCGGAGCTAGCTCACTTAGGGACGTCACAAGTCCCTAGTACAGAAGACGAGTAGAGGATGTGGTATTTCGAAGAAGACCAAGATGGGGATCCTGGTCTGCGGTACTACGAACTTAAATACAAGTAAGGGAGCTAGTTCCAGCTCCGCTCGAACTCGTAAGTAACCAATGGCGTAAGTAGCGTACTCTAACAATAGAATGCGCAGTCGTCATCGTAATCCGAAACACGTACAACAATAGAACATCAGTCAGCAGACCTAATCATGATCACGTACAACAATAGAGCTCATCAGTCAGCCGGAACACGAGGCACCAAGATCCGAAGTCCATGACACATTACTCCTGACATACCAGGTCATCACGAATACGTCAGAGTCCACAACCGGTGTCGCGGCCGGACCTTTTGGACTTGACGAATGGTACGAAGTAGATGTGGACGCTTACTACCTGGTTATGACTACAGTAGTAAGTTGCTATTAGTCATGGACGTTACGATCAGTCAGCACAGTTACGGTAGCATGTGATAGTTATCGTGACTCATTCCTAGGATAGCGGTAGTAGGGTTCGAGCTACTAACGCTACTGGACCTTACTTACAAGAGGAGCTT
>JAKELG010000702.1:0-15333 GCA_021527035.1 Lactarius vividus | reverse complement strand
CTGGACAATTGAGGCCCTCCTACCCTCCCGCGTCTGGATCATCCGACCTCTCCCCGCCAGTTTTGTGCGCTTGTTCTTCGCCGCGTTCCTACCGCCGATGCTGGAAGACGGCGTTGCGTTCGAAGCACACCCGCAGAATACCGTCGCGCGCTTTTCCCTCGCGGCCCCTCACGAACTTCGCGGTTTTGTGATCCGCGACTTTGGCGGACTGCGCGTGCACCCGCCCACCCTTCTTAAGTCCACCGGTGTCGCGCTTGACGTAGTTCCGGGCCACTCGATCGTCGCTGACACGCTCGACGATGTCTACACGCGCATGTATCACACCATGTTCCACAATCATCTCCAACAACTCGTGCGCCTGCTTGGGCTCCACTATAATGGCAAAGGATGGCAAGTAATACGCACGCGCCTTCGAGAGGCAATCCCGCCGGGTCATGCGCTCGAGAGGGCTTGGTTGGGTAAGGAAGCAAAGACACTGGAAGGGAAATGCTTCATGCGCATGCGCATGGTTGGGGCGTATAGACACGTAAGTTCACTTGCGCTCGATTCAAGACGCTTTCTTTGACGAACTTGTCCGTTGCAAGCACTTGCATGGACCGTTCCCTAACCTATTACACTACACTGGCGTCGACGAAGAGAGCATTGTCGTCGATTAGAAGGTTACAATTCAGATCGCTCTGGTCTTCTTGTGAGCCCGTGCGTACGTGGAGTTCCCTCCAGAACAACCTTTTCATGGGAATGGGCAAGGCTGTCGGACGGGCGAGTATAGTTACCACGTTTCTCCTTGGTCGAGCACAAGACCTGTGACGTATAGCTCGCAGACAGAAATGGAGGTGCCTCGAGAAGGAAGTGGTGGGTTAAGCTCAAAAGCGAAGAGGAATACCTGGGCGACAAGAGGCAGAAATATGAAAATTACCATTGGTCGCCGTATCTCCACAGAAGCATATACGACCCCGGCTGAGGAACTGTAAACTACTTGATGACTGCCTCGAGCGCACTGTCTCGGACGGTAGCAAGCGGATCTGGGGGACGACAAGAATTCTGGGTGAACATATTCAAGTTAGGCGTCAGTTGTAATGCTTAACGCGGATGATACCGCGAAGTACTTCATCGGCACCTTCCTCTGAGCTCTTCTTCAAGCCTCAAGCTTCAAGTCCGGGGTACTTATTTGAGTGGCAAGTAATCACGTCAACTTGACATGGACCGCAGCAACAAGGACAACGAAGCCCGGCCTGACCGAGTTTCAACAACTGAAGTTATGTTATGTCTTGTTCATCTTGTTCAATATGTCCGTACGTGTGTGCTTACATAGCTTACTACATGATACAAGTCTCTCAGTCTTCCAAACATCGATTTGTGACCCTCCTCCTATTGCATCACCTGTCGCCATCCTAGGCTTGACAAATATGTCTTTGAGTGATGGCATTTAACGATCGTTTTGAAAGACGTCCACGCGCCGTTGCCCGTCCTTACATCGATCTTATTGGCGGTGATTCGCTATCGAGACCAGAACCGTCACCATGCGAGCTCGTAGCTACCCAGCTATTTGTGGATACCTCAAGAGGGGCAGCGGGTTCCATTGAAGGGCCCATGTCGGATATTAGCGTGGTAGGACACGCGTTACCCACTACGTCCGCACGATTAGGATCCCTCGCATTGGCACCGCGCTTGCTTCGAATGCGATCACGGCGTTTAGTGCCACTCTGATCAATTGTATGCACCATCGCGGGAGGACGGCCTCCTACGCTAACAGACGGGGAACTGCCAGGACCAGCGACGAGGGAACGTCCTTCCCACGATATCTCGCGAGCCGACGTCGAGAACTGGCCCACCTGGAACTCGCTGCCCGCACTATTGCCCATCGAGACGGGCATAAAACCGAGGCCAATGGACGCTGACCGTACATTCCCAGGAATAGGGATGCTATTTGACGCGCGATTACGGCCGGAGCCGCCCCGGGGCTTCAAGAGCGAAGAATCCCGAGGTTCGAGCCCAAGCACGTCGAGTGGTGGGAGGTTGTCCGGCTTCTCCTTGCAGATATTCATGAACTGTAACAAGAAGTCACGATCATACCTACGACGGAAAAGTGTTTAAACTGGATGGAATTTCAAAAGCGGAAAGCACGCACCGGAACTTGCCATCCTGAGCGTTGACATTGAGCCCAACCTTGGGGTTTTTAATACCTTCTGGGTAAGTAATGCGGCTGAGGTCATCGATATGCCGTGCAGTGGCGAGCACAGAAGGCAAAGCACGGGGGGTGGTGCTCGTACTCTGGGGCACCGAGGACACGCTCGAGCTCGACGCTGTTCCTGACATTGGCGAATCACGGCTCTTGGGGTCACCCTTCTTGCAGATAGAGACACTGGTTGAGGTGAAAGTGACTGGCGTGGCCTTGTCGATTTCTCCGGTTCGTAATAAGCCCGCTTTAGCTTGCATCGCCTCTACGCGGCGTGAGATTTCGGCCGCTCTCACTCCAATTTGTGTACGGATGTCTTCGCGTACGGTGGCTACGAGCACGACATCTCCATCATTCATTTGGCCAACTTCGTCTGGGTTAAGAGGTGCTGTTCTTTTGCACAGCGCAGTTAAAGCGGGAACGACCCAATGGTCCACCGCGTATGTGCGGGCGAGGATGAGCCGGTCGCACGGAGTCGGTGGCTTAATCGACCTCAACGCCAACTCGCGAAGTGAAGTGAAGCCCCAACGCGTGGAAAGGTGGAGAACCGATCGCCAATGTTCATAAGAAATGTCGCGCTCTTCAGAACATCTGGTAGATGTATACGTCTTGATAAACGGACGGAAAAGAGGGGAAGGTATTGAGAACTCACTCTGGATACAAGACACAAAGAAAGGCTTCGAAGTCCTTACATTCGACATCCCCCAGCGATACGATGGTCGATAAAGTCTCATGGTCACGAACCTCGAGCTGGGCAAATCGAGTTGAGAAATACGCAGAATCGCGAGAGAATAGATGGCGGTGGACACAGTAGAGAAAACCATCGACCTGCGACTTCCTCAGCACACTGGGACATATTCCATAACATGACGCACCAAAAAGGTGACATCGCCATCCACGAAAAAGTACTTGCTATGTCGTAGGAAAGAATCATCGCTCTGCTGGAGTGAGCCAGCTGGTGTCTCACTCGCACTCGATACAAGAGGAGAGATACTGTCATCGTTCCCTCCCCAAGAGACCATACTACGAGGTACCATAAGAGCAGAGTTGTTATCACAGGCAAGGTTGTTATCTGATCCTAGTCAATAAGTATTTTATGCAACATCGTGTTGGCGCTCGTGTTACGTCTTTATTTATGGGGCCTTCATGTTCCAAAATTATCGTGTCAGTGTGAATGCAATTTTTAAAGATCGCAACAGGTTTACCCTCTTCTCGTTGTCTCTTCTCTACCCCCCGAAAAAATGGTAGGTGTAGTAGGCCCAGACCCGGTGGTCTTGGTGGTGCCACATGATTCTGTTAGATGTACTAGAATACGTCACCAAGACCACCTATAATCTAGCTGAAGTGATGTAATGCCACGCCACGCGATAGAAGTGTGAAAGCCACTCTCACATTGCGCCACCTGTCGGGGTGCCAGACCCGGCCAGTGCGGAGAGCGGTCGAGAGCAGTAAAGAAGAGCGGCCTGGGTTCTCGGCCCGGCTGGTGTGAATAGGGGATGCAGAACAGACGAGTCAATTGCTAGTAGATATACATGAGGTTGCTACAAAACCCTGATCTTTTTTTTCTGGATCCAGTTACCGAATGCGCTAATTATAGTGCGTAACCCGCACGCCATTAACGACCTCGTACTCAGCTCCCATCTTCCGCTCCGCCTCTAGCTGAGTGACACATATGTTGTCTGCCCTGTTCTTGCAGCCACGTTTTCTTGTACGGGCGGAACACCAATTAATAGACTATGTTGACGCCATCACGCTGCACGAATGGACTTTCGAGCAGTGGCGCAACTACGGACGGTCGTCGGGCCAATGTTAATGGAACCGTAATACCAAACCAAGCCTCCGGTAAGCCTTCATGGTCCGACGGTGGCTTGATGACACGGATGTACTGCGGACTGGTAAGTAACCGCCTGACAGGTACTCTGTCGTGTCGCCGCAATTTACGATCTATGACACGATATTAAGAGAAACAGGAAGACAGTTCACCATGACTCACGAGTGCATTTTCGACATGCCTAACATAGCGCCATTGACATCCCAGTCTTTGATTTGCAAAGCAGTCACAGGTTGACTCCAAATTGCCGTAAAGCTCGTGTGGTCTATAACATTTGTGAGAGTCAGAAGAGACGGCGCGACGTGCAACAGTTACCAGCATGACCCTTCATCCAGACGTTGTCTGTTTTATCCTCCTCTTCCTGGGAACGGGGATTGCTAAATCGATGACGTCAACTCTCAGGGACAGACGGTGTTGCAAATGACATCATACTAGAGCATAAACCGCCCTGGAAAAGTGATGAACAGATGACCGTGAGATATGGTTCGAGGGTACTCACAAAATGAGTGGTTGGTCTCGTTAAAGGGATGTAAGTCGGGTAGAGTATTTTCTGGGAGCTCGAGGCCCAACGACAGGAGCCTGCATTATGATAAGAATATATAACCAGGGAGCTAAAATTGACTGACTTTTGCACTTCGTTCAGAACTCTGCGATGAGTGAACTCGACGATCCTCTGAACTTCGGGCAAGAATGGACGAAGTACATTCGGGTGATCTCGGCGAGAGACATCTCGGGGAACTAGTGTGTTTCAGTGAAAGTTGACTCAGAGTAGCAGTCTCTCACAGTTATAGTGCTCGATCCTATCCTTGACTCCGTTGGCAATATGCTAATCGGAGGTCAGGACCGTAGTAAGGCGCAATCCGATTGCGCCACGTACCCAATACTGGGGAAGTTTATAGCCTAAGTATTCCCCGGTTTCCTTTATCCGGGCTCGGTAGCGGATTTTTTCCTCCTCGCTGACATCGTCAAAAGCGAGAGCCGCAATATCGACCATTCGGTCGACCTACGCAAGCGCTGTTATTCGATGGCCCATGGTCATAACGAACTATAACCCACAACTGCTTTATCGAGGCCATGATTGATCACATAGAAGAACCCTTGTCTGTGAGTGGCATCACGCGCCAGTCGCACCTGCTCAGCACGACCTTCTGGCGTCTTAGCCTTAGCAAGATCAATAAACGTCAGATCGGCCCAGTCAACTAGCCAGGTATCAGCGCCCATAGAGACGGTGAGTGGCCGGTTTTGCTTACTGTCTTTCTTCGTGACTGGTGCAGGGACCCAGCGTCTGACGGGGGGAAGGTTCGAAACGTTGGTGGGCATTATCCGTGGAACCACACGTGGTGAGAGAATGTAAGTTCGCTTGAATGACGTCCCTCCCCTCAGTTCTGCTTTATAGGATTCCGCACGGAGGGAAAAAAGACCCGGATCGGATCCAGAGGGGTAAATGGGACCGTGTCAGCAAACTACTGTGTGCGGAATAACTGTTCCGAAGAAGTAATATTGCAGCCAAATAAGATATCAAGGTGGAGATGGAATGAACGACATTGTGGTCAGGGGGAACGTATACGTGGAGGAGAGGGCATTGCAGACGCACACGGCGCTTCGGGGTTCCGGTTACTTTCCGAGATAGACGCAGGACCAGATTCGGGTTCAATGGCAGCCTCATGTCGCCAGCGCGCACAAAATGTAGCCTCGCCACTGATGGAAGCCTAGGACTCCAGTTGATGGCCCGTGACACATCCATTCTGGCTGCCAGAAGGTGGAATAAGTGCCAATATGACAACCTTCGAGAAAACTATAAAAAAAAACTTTTGGGACGCCGAGTTAGAGAGAAAAAGGTGAAAACCATACGGGTACGGTTGGACCCGGGCGCCGTTCAACTTGGCGAATAGTCAGCGCGACAGTGTCGTCAGATCGCATATAATTTTTCATAGTTCATTGACACGCCGGGTAGAATTTAGTCAACCAAAGCCGACTTTGACTTTGACAAGGTAACCAAAGTCGCGTTCGGCCAATGGTTAATAGGCGGACCGGAACCCGCCATTGACAGATGCCTGGACAGATGTTCAAGTTCAACGTTCAACCATCAGGTTACCGTCCACGGATGCATCATATGGAGAATAGTGCAGACCCTGGACCCTCAAGTAGCGTCCCTGCTCATCTCGTAGCTTTTGAGAGCGTGGGTACTCACTCGGGTACAAACCAGACTCTCGATCTACGCCGTGGCTCGGTGTCGTCTCCAGACTTGCAGATCAAGCCATTAATTCCTGCCCTGGGAATAGCCGATGTTAGCGTTTCTCGAACAAGGACACTCCCTTTAAGATCTCCAAAGCGTAGTCCAACTGGCGTGTCAACGATCCAAGGAGTGACATTTGATGTTGAAAATCTTGAGCGCCTGCGGTGCTGGGTTTTGGGGTTAGCCATAGGCAATTGTTGTTTGCTGGTCCAGCCGTATACTTTGTGTGCTTATTCATTAATTTCAGGTGATTTTGACCTTGAGCAGGGTCCTTCGCTGACCTGCATATTTCCGCTGTTCCCATATACCCATTTGAGGCCGAGAATATGTTCGTTTTTTTTTTTTTTTTCTGTTCGTGGTTGAAATCGAACCTGAATTAGTGCCTTCTCGGCATTTCCTGATTCGACAATATTCAAGGAAGGTTCAGAGATCCATTCGTTTCGCATTCGAGAACAGGTCATGAAGACCAATCAAGACGATTCCTCGTCGTTTGATGGCCGGCGTGCGCCTTCTCCGGACGGCTTCGTGTACGGCTTTTCTCATTTCAATCAAGAAAAAAAGCTCCACTTCCAAACGCGGGTACTCTCAGGTATTGTCACCAGACCGTGCAATGATTTCTTCTCACCCATGTCGCTCCAGAGGTGTATCGTGGTGTTGACGCAACATCCATATCCAGCACTCTTCTGTGCCTTGCTTAACAAGTTGGGGCCCCTTTATCACAATCACGGAGATCCAATATTGGAAGGTCGCATCGCACAATATAGCAAAATGGTAAATGTCGATGCTTACAACGTATAGTTCGTAATTATTTCACATCGGAATCTAGGCCTTCGCCAACCCCCGGACCACTATCGAGCTTGGTTTTCTGGGCTCAGTCCTGCATGTCGAACTTCCTGGAGACGTGGACGAGCAGCAGCTAGGTACCAGCGAACAACCGCAGCCACGAATAGACCAGGATTGGCATGTACGTCCCAAATGTGATTTCCGTCACACTTCGATGTCATAATTAGGACCCAGCTTCTTGCGGGTTCTCCTCCGTTGGCCGCACCAAGTGCAATCCACATTTTCGAGGCGTCGTTATCTCACCTTTGGTCTATCTGGGAGTGCCTTGTTTTATGTGAACCCATCCTTATATTCGGGCAGTCCCCTGCGTGGACTAGCAAGGCAATATGGTGGATGCGCGACGTGTTCAGACCTGTGAGAACATTCTTTGTGTCAGATACTTAGGATGCAGACCGTCGGCACGTCGCGTAGATCCCATGGGCTGGGGACTTCCGCCCCTATTTCACTATCCATGATAGAGAACATACAGCTCTGGTGAATGACAGGAGACCAAAAGCGGGTCTACTCCTCGGGGTTACAAACCCTTTTTACGAGAAAGCGTGCAGTCATTGGCCGCATGTTCTCACCCTCGGCGGAAAATCCAGGCAAGTGGCGTCAGCTGCTCGCGCCCCTCCTCCATCGTTCCGACTGTTTTTATAGCCGCCAGAGCTCACCAACTCGTTCCACTGGTCCGGAACCGGGGTGGAAGACCAAGACTCACAATCGCTATACGTCTAAAGATCGCCAGCTCCTCCAGCAGTTGGAAGCCGTAGCGAGAGGTGGGAACGCAAAAGCATGTGGGTTGGGCTTCCATTCATGCATTGTGGCTGTCTGACCTTCCGCACCTCAGTGGAGGAAGCTTCTTTCGGCCTCCGTCGGCATTTTTCTTCTCGCTCGGCAGCCTTGTTGGTCCCCCTTAATCGATACCTAAATACCCTCATCCCTCGACCCTCCGAAGTCAGCAGAGCCACGACGGACTTGCGCCTTAAGCCCTTCAATAACGCAACTTTCTTTACTTCGCTCAAAGCGCATGGAGCAGCGCTACCGTTCAGATCAAGTACGAAACAGCGTGAGTTCTACGAGCGTTGGCTCCGTACGCCAGCGTTTGGGCTGTGGCTTGCGAGGCAGGAAGATGTCGTTGGACGCACACTAGAAAACGCGCGGTCCATGGAAGCACGGTGACAGTCGCATGGTGGCGTCGCGACGATTTCCACTACTTCCATCATTCATGGGATGAGGATCAATAGAAAATGTTATGCTTGGGCCAGGTTCCGGGAAAGGCTTAGAGCGATAACAGGTCATATGCATTCGGAGTGAGTGGCAGGGTCATCGGTATGAGATCGAGATTTGAGCGCTTTTCAGCACTCGAGCTCTAAAAATGACAGGAGTCAAACCAGACACATTATTATGAAGGCACACCGAATGCGGTTGTAGGATTGTGGATGGACATTTATATGAATCACTGGCAACGATCTAAGCATTCCCGTAGTATAATAGGGCTTGTGTTGAACTCTCCAGGTTTCTTCTCACGGAGTATAAGACATCGGATGAAGGTTGTGCCAATTATTGATTGAAGGAGGACTCTGTGACCCGTATGGTGTTAATGCGAGGCTCCACAATTACGACCACGGAGTCTGCCGTGATACGACGAACTCTTAGTCACATCATTGGGAGCATGGGACCTAGGAAGGACTCCTGTGGCACCCCTGTATCAACGAAGTTCAAGGCACTTGCTTCCATAATTAGTCTCATACCACCTTTCAAGGCCCTATGGTATCAGCGGTGGTCACGGTGTACGACGCGATTGGATTGCTCCATTCTACATCCAGAACAAGTCCCAGGCCGAGGCAATCACATTAATCACAGCCTGCCTACATCCGACTCGGAATCAACAACTTCTTTAGAATCTCCCACCTCTCCTCTACACTAGTGCGGAAGCTTGGGTAGTGTGGGCACTTCGTAATAGATTTGAGGCTCTCTTGTTTTATTTGGAAAAGGGTGGGAACCCTGGGCCGAATTGATGTCGTTGACCACCTGGCCACATAGCACACTTTTAGTGGGCTTTCTTAGCAAATACTCAAATAAGACCTTTCTGTCTCCTGCATCCATCAACTGTCAATTCCTAATAATGGCTCTCCGTTCTCTATCCCCTCCCCCATGACCCACCTAGTTTCTCTCTACCTACACCCATTCTCTGCATGAATGCCCTCTACATTGGCCTCATGATCGCCCCTGTTTGTGGCCCTACTACGATGATATGCCCGAAGGTAAATTGTGGCTACTCGAACACGTTATCAGATTCTCAGCCACAGAAGCATCCATACACTTAATCTTTGTCGAAGGAGAGGGGAAATTGTATATCGTCTCTTGACTGTTCGCCGACTTTCCGACTTTCTGTATACGGCTTTTTGGTCGTCCTACCATAAACGCGACACGATGGTATTCCAGATCTAGAATCTAGATCGCCCTCGCTTGGGTCGTGTTCGGCGCACCTTTGTGTATCGTGAGACCTTTCGTCCCAGTTGTCCACAGCGAGCGTCCCTTCCTCGCACCACTTTCCGCGCAAGATTCTTTCTGATGCGGTTATATGAGGTACTATCTCACTAACCTGAATATAAACCATAGCGAGCAGATAGCGTGCGTAAGACAAGTGGTTGAGGTCCGTAGGAACTTCAAGTGTCCATAAGGTTTGGCTTCACGCATCGTCGAAAAGATGCGGCCAGAAAAGGTTTGGAGGTGCAAGGATATGTAGAACAGTACATCTCGACGGAGACGCTACAACTGGGATATTTAGACGAGGGGGTCATTTCTCTAGTCGCTGAAGTCTATGCTACTCTTGGATTGACTTCCCGAAGCGAGACTGTCGGTCAGTTGACACGAGAGATGCGGCTAGTATCTAGTTCAAGTTCGCGTGCAGCTTCAAGTCCGTCTGATATTCGAGTCATGATCACAGGCGTGAGTCAATAGCGAACACATTGGAGACCTTACCCGTCGGTCGGAATGGCTGTCATCCCTTCAGCTCTGGCCGGATATCTCGCTCGTCACCGAAAGTCTGGGCTTCTTCGCATCGGGTGCCTTCATGATACTCACTCCATCCACATCTACCGCATCTTCCCGAGCCCGCGACACTTTCCCGCTCACTCTAGGTACCTTGGCCATGTCCATGTCCGACAACGGTACCGCTGACCACTTCTCCCATCCAATCAGCGATGGCCGCTGCTGGGTGTCTCTCGCCATCAACTGCTCACCAAACTCCCACAGGCGCTTGTCTCCTTTCCCGACCATCATATGACGCAGAAGAACACGCCCACACGACCATCTATCCGCCTTGATCGGGCTATACATCGGTGTCGGTCCGTCTTCCTCTCCCATCTCAGGTGCTGTCCAGTCCCTGGTGCCACGATATTTGTCGACCTCCGTATTTTCATCCTCAACTTCAATAGCTACGTCGAAATCGATAATTTTCAGGCAAAAAATATCGTCACAGACGAGGTTGTCGGGCTTGATGTCTCTATGTGCAATTCTGTGTTCGTGAAGATATGCGAGCCCCTCGATCAGGCCCCGGCCGAGCTGGTCACGACCGCGAACACCGCGACTGTCCATGAATTGTTGATCGCGGATAGAGTGCAACTTCGGTAGAATGAGCCACCCCCCCGGTAATTGAAGGGATAGTCTCGATCAACAAGATAATATAGGGAGACTGCGGTCGTATTGTATGGAGGTACTTGAGAATGTCAAGCTCATTCGATCCCTCGCGGAGGTGCTTCGCAATCAGTTCTATCTTGTTCGGGTCACTCTGTCGATACACGGTGCGGATGTTCGGTGGTAGCTGCAAGACAAGAGTCAATGCGGCGTCATGAATGGAGAAATGGTTTCCAGTATGTTGTACCTTGTTGATTAATTCCCAAGTACCGCGCTCCGTCTCGATGATATCTGGTACTATTTGATATCCGCAGGCTTCGAGCTGTTCAGCTGCGCCCTCATTGCCACCAAGCTTGGTTTTGTCGGTGAACGTCGGCAGGTCGTGTTCCTTACTAAATATTTCGACACTGGTAGCGAGCTTCCTGACCTTTGCTCCTGTGTCTCCATTCTCACTCTCGTCAGCCAGTGTGGAACAATGGTTGTACAATTCGAGTGCGAATGCAATGCGGTCCCCTCGATCTGCGAATGTGAAGGTTCGCAAATTGCAATAAACCTATGGCGATTCAGCATACAGTTGTGATGGTATAGAGTATGCGTGCGTACCTTATCGGAACCCTTTCTCTGATATAGCACATAGCGGTCTGCCTGTCCGTTACTATTGATATATATGGCCACAAAGACGAAATTCTTCTCGTTCTTGTACGTATCCAAGGCGGTGTTTGCGAATCGAACAACGCTTGCTCCTTCAAGCATCAGGCGGTAATAATCCACGGCAGGTCTATCTGGTGAATTCGAGTCGGCCTCTACGGCCATCCGTGGAAGGCCAAACTTGAGAGCGAGGAAATCGCTTTTAGGTTTGTACGTGTGATAGACTTTCCCGACTTTGACGACGAGCGAGAACGGCCACGATTCTTGGTCTCTGTTAAAGGATTTCAGCTCAAAAGATTATTTTAAATGCGCTGGCCCTCACAGCTCAGCGGAAAGTTTTATTGTTCCGTCAGTTGCAATACTCGAAGGATGCGAATCCAAGTGATTTGCGATTGTGTAAAAGAAGAGCCAGTTTGCATCGTCTTCGTTGAATGGCCTAGCGTTTCTGTTTTTCCGGGTGTCCCAATGCTTCGCCCTATATAAGGACGAGATTTGGCCAAGGTGGAAAACCTCTTCTTTGAAAACAACGGCAGAGACGTTCGCCGTCGAATAATCGAAATATTTCTCGCCGCCGACCACCATTTCAGCTGCTCCGCGCATCTGACTCCGTCTGTCAGAAGTTGAAAACATGATACGATAGAAAACAACGGACATTATCTGCCACCTTTCGCCTTCGACCCAGCATCTGTTTGTACTTTTCGACAAATTCGGGGGCGTCGCGATCGTTCACATCCACTATCTCGTTCAATTCGATGTCTTCTTCCATGAAGTTCCCTTTAGAGTGCGCTTGGAGGAAGCAATGTTCATATTCTCGGACCACCTGTGAGGTGATGGGGT
Source organism: Lactarius vividus (assembly GCA_021527035.1). Classification (NCBI taxonomy): domain Eukaryota; kingdom Fungi; phylum Basidiomycota; class Agaricomycetes; order Russulales; family Russulaceae; genus Lactarius; species Lactarius vividus. Next base: position 3,141 of record JAKELG010000702.1, on the reverse strand, counting down.
CTCCAACTTCATCCGACGTAACGACTATGGCCCGTATGAGAGCGCAGCGGATGGGAGTAGGAATACGTGATGTACCAGACTGACCAGGCAACTTAACAAACAGTATCTCAGTCTTCGAGATGTTTAGTTCTGCCATCGCCCGCCTTCCGCCGAGCATTTTGACTGACTTGCTGGAGAAGGCCTCGGTGATTTGACACGCCAACACTTCAGCATCTTTAAGGTTGAAAGAAGTTGTCGGGTCTATGCATCTCCACACGGTGAGTTCCAGCGCGTCGGTGTGGGAGAGGTCTCCTGGATTCTTCTCCTTGACCCTCTCCTTCAAGTCGTATATAGTAGAGTCACTAGTAGAGTCAATCGAGAAAGTACCCCCAATAACCTGGAAATTATGGTCGATGAGAAGAAGCCAGATCTTTGAAAGTTCCATAACGATGTCATGTGTACGCTCGTCAAGGGAACGATGCCACACAGTGTAACATAATGCCCGCACAGGCATGCCCGATGACGATGTAACTCAGGAGCCCCGGGCCGAGTCAGCGCTCAATGTCGATGTGAGCTATACGCTAAGTTACTTCCCAATCTCTTGAGTTTTGGCTGTACTCAATATAACTCAAAAGCTGCATATCCTGGTTCTCGCTTTGTCTCACTGGTTCCGCAATGCCCATGGTAGTGTCTCCCGACTTCAGGCTTCAGGCTATGTATGATAATGCACCTGGAGAAGATCGCACACCCGGAGGTGTGTTATGAATGGGCGTGCTTTCGCTGCGCCATCCAACAACTGCCGCACTCATTGTAAGTCCCTGCAACTCCCAGACGTCTTCTCCGAACTCAGATACACCAGCCCTCTTGATAATGTCTGACCTTTATTCGCTTATGGTGCTGTGGATAAATACGTTGAGCAGACTGTGGTAAAATCGCCAACAAGATCAAGGGCTGTGACTCTCCCGGTGCCGTCCTCCTACTTCAAGAGAACTTGAAAGCGTTCAGAGACTATTGTGACCAAAGTCTGAAGTTCTTCCAATACCTTATCCCGGTAGTACAACTCGTGTACGCGTTCTCTGGAATTCTTGGTGAGACGGCAAGCTGGACTGGTGGCCGTCAATTATCATTTTGTTCTCTATTTTTTTTACTGCAATGGAGCACGGAAAATTAGCCAGTCAGTCACGTTTGTGAGACTCGCACTTGCCCTAAGGTTGATCTGCTTCTGTTTCTCCGAGTTATATCTACGAAATGAAATGTCCCATCCAATCGAATGGCTACACCTCTCCCCATGTTCAATGCCCTCTTCTCTCCCCTTTCGTCCAGCGAAGACACCACGGGACAATCCCCTGCGTCCCTGAAGTCTCCCGGCCGCGCAAACTCGTCATTGTCATCGACAACTGCCGTCCCGAGGAAGCTGTACGTTGCCAACCTCGCCAGGCCATGGAAACCGATTCACCAGCACACCTTCCTCCACGTGGGACTACCAAGTGGCAGATACAAACCCGTTTAAAATGTATGGCCTCCCCCCCCGCGCCGGAACGCGAGGAACGCGCACCGCGCGTCTGCATCTACGTGCGCAGGGACTGACAGCAACAGCGTTCACAACGCCGACACGCGCGGGAGAACGCGTGCCTTGTGTGGTACGATCCCCCCGGGCCAGAGGCGCCACCGAAAGCGGCGCTTCACAAATCGCTCGAGTGTAAGGTCTTTGCCCACGAAGGCGGCTCAGTTGCGCGCATGCGCGTTGTCAATCAGATCTCGGTCTAGGACGAGGTGGCAGAGGCGCGGGAGGCCGCAGAGGTGTTTGCTTACGTTAGAATCGCTGAGGCAGAAAGTGGAAGTCTAGGAAGGTGATGCGCAGGAGGACATGCCATCAGCGGCTGGGGCGCAGCGAGCGGGCAATCTCGCGCCGAGGTATGAGCATGCAGTGTGCGTGGGTGCGCACGAGGAACGGCGAGGAGGAGGCGAGATCTGAGAGGTTGTCGAGGTGGAAGGAAATTGAGGGGTTGTGCGAACCACCTGGTCCTCGACTACTGAGATGGAGAGTTTCTGGCACAGAATCGTAGCATGTATGTTATGTGAAGATGAAGTGGAACACAAATGCAGGCTGCGGGTGTGCTCACTCATATACACACCTACGAGACTCAGAAGCTATGGCAGGACTCCCTCCTGGCCTGGCGACATAGACACATCCGAGAGGCTTCCCTGATTAGGAAATTCTCCCCTGTCCCAAAGCCATAGGACCCCTCTGTCGCTTCTATTCTCCTTCTCCCACACTGGCATTATCATCATGGAACTTTCAAAGATCTGGCTTCTTCTCATCAACCGGAATTTCCAGCCCATTGGGGGCCCTTTCCAGGTTGACTCCACTGGTGACGATTCCATACACGACTTGACGAAGAGGGTCAGGGAGGAGAATCCAGGAGCCCTCTCCCACACCAACGTGCCGGAACTCACCGTGTGGAGATGCATGGACCCAACAACTTCTTTCAACTTTAAAGACGCTGAAGTGTTGGCGTATCAAATCGGCGAGGCTTTCTCTAGCAAGTCAGTCAAATGCTCGGCGGAAGGCGGGCGATGGCAGAACTAAACATCTCGAAACTGAGATACTGTTTGTAAAGTTGCCTGGTCAGCCTGGTACATCACGTATTCCTACTCCCGTCCGCTGCGTTCTCATACGGGCCATAGTCATTGCGTCGAATCAAGTTGGAGACCCCATCACCTCACAGGTGGTCCGAGAATATGAACACTGCTTCCTCCAAGCGCACTCTAAAGGGAACTTCATGAAGAAGACATCGAATTGAACGAGATAGTGGATGTGAACGATCGCGACGCCCCCGAATTTGTCGAAAAGTACAAACAGATGCTGGGTCGAAGGCGGAAGGTGGCAGGTTGTTTTCTATCGTATCATGTTTTCAACTTCTGACAGACGGGGTCAGATGCGCGGAGCAGCTGAAATGGTGGTCGGCGGCGAGAAATATTTCGATTATTCGACGGCGGACGTCTCTGCCGTTGTTTTCAAAGAAGAGGTTTTCCACCTTGGCCAAATCTCGTCCTTATATAGGGCGAAGCATTGGGACACCCGGAAAAACAGAAACACTAGGCCATTCAACGAAGATGATGCAAACTGGCTCTTCTTTTACACAATCGCAAATCACTTGG
>JAKELG010000701.1:0-15364 GCA_021527035.1 Lactarius vividus | reverse complement strand
CGACAACAAAGTATAGAAGTAGTAGGGCGAGCCTCACGTGTGGTCATATAAGTACGGGTCGTATGTACCCTCCCAGAGGGGATGTGTTTTTTGGATCAAGGGTATGTAAGTGAACATGAAAAGGTTAGCGCTTCGGGACGGTGCAGGTTTGTGTCACCGGGTATAGCCGGTATTGCAGTCGAGAGCTCCTTCATCCGGGGTCATGAGGCCGGCGTGGGGCAGGGGGGTTCCCAAATTGTTTCTGTGCCACTCTAGATGACTGTAAGAAGCGACAGAGGGTAATATGCGTGGTCTGTGAAGAGGTCCACAGGCCTGTCAGGTGATTGTAGAGGAGGTGATATTCGCGCATGGTGGGTTCGAGGAGTGGGCACGTGTAAAGGATGTGGGTGAGGGTGTAGGGTGTTTGGCATCGAGGACAAGTCGATGCTTCAGGTGGGAGATCGGTGCGGTGTGATAGGGTGTAGTCGGCGGTGAATGAGTGGAGGGTGGTGAGTTGCATAGCAGTTGCATGTGCCCGGTGTCTGATCTCGATGTAGTCTTCTGGGGCTTTTGGGGGGTATGGCAGCCAACCATAGAGGTGGTTTTTGCCGTCAGGCGGGTGGTGATGGAGATTGAGTGGGCGTATGCCCTGGGGCGGTTGGGTTTTTTGAATTACTCTACGCCAGTCTGTTGCCCAAGACCTAAAGGCATCTGCACGGAGTTGGGTGTGTATCCATGCAGGTGAGCGGAGAGGTGTGGCGGAATGTGGGGAATCTCCTGGCCTGCCAGGAGGGCTGCTTTGTGGGCGCGGGAATTGGGAGCTCTCTTCCGGTCAATGGCGACCACATGAGAGTGATACTCGTGTTCCTAGGCTGTGAGAAAGAGAAGTGAGGGCTCGGTGCCATGTTAGTAGGGCATGTTGGGAATTGAGGGACTTGAAAGAATAATGTGGGTGATGGCCCAGCGAGGTTGTCGGACAGTATGTAGATGTGATCGGGTAATGTACACGTAGGACTCAGAAGTAGTTTCCACTGTCTTGGCCAAGCCAAACAGGGCTGCATCCGAGTGAACCATGTCCGTTTCCCAGTGTCCATCTGTGCGTAAAGGAGGGTGGGTGATGGACGAGGACATAGTCTGCCGCCGCGCCACCTACGTGGAGTCCGTCGCACCTGTTCTGTTAGAGACAGTGGCTGCGACCCTGATAATGAGCTTGTTAGCGCCTGGTTTCTGGCATAGAGCCAGTCCACCATTTTCTCGCGTTTTTGGGAGTGGATTTCCCTTCACAAATATACACGCTGCCCCAGTTAGGAACCTCCCAGGTGCGATGGCAGTGACGTCGACGGTCTTCTTTGGGTTGAGACTGCTCGTGAGAGCCTCCAATGCAGTGGGGCGCTGTTCCGTACTCCAGACCGTACAGAGAGTGATCTGTTACACACCACCCCTCCATGCTGGAGTGTGGGCCACTCTGGACCGTCGGTGACCAATCTCTCGCCCAGAAGGGCTAGGAGTTGGGACGTCGGGGAACACGGAACAGTCTGATGGCTGAGGAGGCAACGAGTTTTCCGGTACTGCCTGGCAGGCAGCACCCGTGTCAGTTCATGAAGGGGCGCCTCGGGGCAGTGCAAAATGAGCCAGAAATGAGTTTTACCCCTTGTGTTCATTACCGATTGGATTTTATTGATGAGACCCGTCCTGTGCTTCTGGGTCGTCCATAGTGACAGCCGTATGATAGGACCGGGAGGCAGATTGTTTGAAGAGGAGTCACCATGAGGCTGCGAAATACCTCTCTGGGTTTTGCGGAGGAGTTGTAACAACTGATTGAAGCCCGGCCCTGTTGCACATGTAGTCCACGTGTGTGTTCCATCGGAGTTTGTGGTCAATGAAAAAACCAAGGTATCGGATGCATGTTGATGGCTTGACTATATAGTACATGTTCTTGGGGGTCGGGGAGCAGAAGTCGTGTTGGGGGGGGCACGGGCTTCTTGCTGTAGGGTTTTGTAAAATAGATCAGTTCGGTTTTGTCTGGTTCACACTCGAGATTCAAGTGGCGAAGCCATTCTTCGCACTGTCTATACCTCTCCCTGAGGGCGTCATTTACCTCTTGCCATGTTCCGCGTGTGCTAATATGATCCCATCATCATGTACATACCTAGCGTGGTATTGGTGTTGGGTGGTTTGAAGTTTCAGAAGCGTTGATGTGTACATTGCCGAGAGGATCGGAGACAAGGGTGAGCCTTGAGGTGTTCCGATCGGCTGGTCCCAGAGGTCGTCGGTTTGTGTTATTGAAGGACAGTTGTACTCTTCATTTGTCAAGGAAGGAATGTACCCACTCATATATTTCCGGTGGGAAGCCGAGGTTCTTGAGCGTGTGTGTGATTCTTCCTTGGGAATGGTTGAAGAAACCCTTGATATCAATAGTAGTGCCCCGCATTTCTGATTGGCCCTAAAGATGCTTGGACGTTATGGACTAGTGTGAGGCCTGCGTCGACTGTTGAGGAGTGAGCGTGGGTGCCGAATTGGTTGGTCGGAAGGAGGTTGTATTTGTCCACACAATACAAGATGCGTCTTGTGACTACCTTTTCCAGTAGTTTGCTGAGCGTTTCTATTAGGGGAAATGGGACGGTAAGCTTTCACAGTGAGATAGTCATCTTTCCCTGGTTTTGGGTGAAGACGACAATCGCCTTTTGCCAGGCTATCGGGTGGTACCTGCTATCAAGGATGCGTTGGTAGATATGAGGATATGCTTCTCACTTGCCATCCAGGCAAGCTTGAGTATCTGCAAGAGATGCCCGATTCTCCCGGTGCTGATGTGTTTGAGCATTCCCAGAGGCGGTCCGATATCTCTCCTTCTTGAAGTTTAGGCATGGTTCGAGTGCGTCGCTGTGGGTTGTCATCTTGTTCTGTGTCGACATGTCCTCGGGGATTGACGAAGAATTTTTGGGCAAGTAGTTGTCCTATTTCTTCTTGACCAAAGACAATTCGGTTGTCTGGTGTACGAAGTGCTGGGATGCCGTCTTGCCTTCTGCCGTGTCTCCATCTTTGCGGTGTCCAGATAGGGAGTTTGCCGATTTCTTCGTCGTAGTACTTCCTTTTCGCTTGACGAGTTGTTTTTGAAGAGGTGGCTTGCTTGTCTCCTTTCCGAGGTGTCGCGTGGTGTTGCTGGAGTTGTTCCAGGGCCTTTGTACAAGTGGTCGTCCCACCAGGGGTTGCCGGTCTGGTCTTTGTCTTTTGACTTTAAACTGTATTAGGCATGCATGGATTAGAGCGTTCAAGATGTTAGTTTTGTGTCACAGTCGATGGACAGCGGCGTTAGTACTTGTTAATGGGGGTAGTTGTGCGGATATTTCTTCCCTCCACTTTTTTTTCTCGGCCTCGGATTGGAACTCACAGAGAAACGCCTGGCGTTGTTCTGGTTTGTCTCCTCTGTGAATGCCATGTACTGACCATACTGTTTCTATACCTGCGTGGTCTGAACCTATTGACGCTGACCAGTTGAGTGTCGGGGGGTATGTCGTTGCCGGCAGCTTCGTTGGTCCAGACAAGATCGAGGGTGCTGTCCTTCTGGTTAGTGGTGTGCCTCGCTTGTGGGGACCTGGGGGTGGTGAGGAGCTTGAAGCCTTGTGATGCTGCCCATTGTTCGTGAGTCGGCATTTGTGTCGGGATGATGTCTGTCGGAGACCACGTGTTGGAGTGTGCGTTGAAGTCTCCGACGATCAGGGTGGGGACTGTAGGGTCAGTGTTGATACTTAATAGTGCTCGGAGTGACCGTTTTGTCGTTGATGTCGTTATAGAAGTTGATTATGCGCAGTGTGTGGTGGTCAATACATATGTCGATAATCATGATGGTGGGTGTGACATAGATCGAGTCTTGGTATTATTGTGCCGGTGGTTGCAGTGGTTGAGGTGGTTCTTGATTTCTTCCTCGAATAAATAATGACTTTGGCTCATTGTTCTCGGCAAAGTACGGGTAGTGGACATTCCATTTGGGGTTGTAACCCCTCCTAGAACGTCTACAACCGTCTCTTGCTTTGTCTTTACGAGCGTGCCGATATGTGTCGAACCATGGTTCTTGGATACATATGATGTCGTGCTGTTGGTTGGTTTCTAATAGTGCATGAGATGCCGCATTGCGGCGTCTCATATTTACTGATAATATGTTTGTGTAATGCATATTTAAAGTAATTTGGAGTTGGAGTGTCTTGTGATTGTTGTAGATGTCGGCGACGTACTCCCATTGTTCCTTTTGTGTCGGTTTGGGCCATGATATCTTGTAGTCCGTAGCGTTGATGATGATGTGTTGGAGGGCTGGTGATAGAATGCTGGTGTTGTCAAAATGTTGAAGAGGAGTTTGATAAGTTGGGACTTGATTTCTTCCTGGCGGATTAGCTCTTCGGGGTGGGTTGGTGGATGAAGATTTCATGCGCGTTTGGGCGATGACTGTTCCCTTGGCATGATATAGTATAGGTACATCTTCGGTTGATGGGTGTGTTCGATTCGTCTGCGCCGAAGTGTTGGCGGATTTTCTCTATTTCCGTTGAGGGGTCTGCTAGTGGTTTATGGATGATAATGTGATCAGTAATATCATCCCTTGATAGGTGGGAGAGAGTATTTGATGGCACATTTGCCACCATCAAGTCGAGTCCCTCAAACTTCCCGTCACCTTTACCTCCCCATTGTTGGTCTAGTTCATTCAGTTTGTTCAGTGCTCTTCCCAGTCTTTCCCTTGTCGACTTTGGCTTTGAAGGCGTCTTGGGATTCTTGATGTTGGAACATAATAATACGTAAGGCCCTTATCATAGCAGTTACGACATTACTGCCAGTATGCTTTCCTATTACGGTAGTTAGGATACGTACTATACTGGGCGCAATTCGCCTCTGAGCGAAAAGTAGTCTCATGACTAAGTCGAAGTGGTAATTTACGTCAGGCGTATGTAAAAACGCGATATTGTGGACGCCTGTACTCATCACTTTTGCGCTTCCGGACATGGTGGGGCCATAGGGTATATAATGCCTCCTATGGGGAGGGAGGCGAATACAGATTCACTCTCTTTCTCACTTGTGCACCCTCTCCACTCTATAGTCTCTCAACCTACTCAAAGGTGAGGACACCATTCCTGATAGCTGCGTGCATTGGGCTCTGCGCTTCAGGTTATGGGCCCTGCTACAGGGTTTGCCGTTGCGCTCTTTGATAGCTGCACCTTGGTCACCACCCACCACAGCGTCACCTTTGAAAGAGGGGACCCGTGTGGTTTGAGGGCACTAGACCTTAAGGATGGCCCCCTGGCTACTAGCAACCCAATATTGTACTCTAGAGGAGTACACAGACCATACCGCTTCACCTACCTAAACAAGGCCAATGTGAACAACCTCAATTAAGTTTGAGGCGCATGCACATGATAACCTTGGGGTGATGTCGAGCAGTTCTATATCGGCTAGAGCGGCTATCCGGCAGACTGCAAAGACCGGTACAACGTTATAGTATTGACCTTCGGGTCATGTATGGGACTAATATTGGCTTTTATCTCGCTCAGTATTGTAAGACAATGCTGACGTCCTTAAAGCCAACAGATCTATACTACCATGTCGTCCCAACTCACTACACTTGTCCCTGTTTTCGATGGCTCTAACTGGGCCTCCTGGTCTACGCAACTGACCGCCTTTTTCATGTTGCAAGGGCTCTGGGGCTACGTTGCTGGCACCATCCCTCAACCTCCCGCTGCTGATTGCCGCTGATAGAGCGGCTTGGATGAAATGTGATGAGATGGCAAGGGGTAATCTTACCCTACACCTTTCACCTGCCATTCAGCAGGCAGTTTCCGGAGCGACTTCTCAGGTGCTCTGGGACTCTGTGAAGGACCGGTACGGTGCGGTTTCTATGCCCCGCATCTACATGGACTTCAAAGAAGCCATCTCTATCCGTTTCAACACAATCAGCATCCCGCTCCTCAGTTCGAGAAAATGGCTGCCGCTTTTGCTCGTCTTGGAGCAGTTACTGTTGGTACTGGTGCTAACGCCACCACCCTTGCTATCCGCCCACAGCTGCAAGCCCTCATTGCCATGTCCGCTTTACCCCAGAAATGGGAGCACCTCATTCCTGTCATGTGCAACAATCTTGCCTTGGCAGATCTTCAGCTCACAACTGTATCGGCTTGTGTTGAGAGCCAATATGAGACTGAAACTAATCGCAGACAGCATAAGGCCGCTCATAACGCACAGAAGCTTTCTGCCGTTAAGCGGAAGCGCACAGACCCTCGCTTCTCAAAGCAGGGTTCTTCGTCGCAGCAGCCTAGCGCCCCCGGCCCGTCCACCCAGCAGCAGCCTAACAGGCAGCGCGGAGGACGAGGTTCTGGAAGAGGCAAGGCCAAAGGGAAGGGCAAGGCACCTGCACGTGCTCCACAGCACTCGCATATTGCTTCTGTCGCCGCATTACCACCCCCTACTTCTCACAAGGTGACTCATATTGGGTCATCTGGTGTCACCACGAGGACAGAAGTCGAATCATCCTCTCCTCAGAGGACTTCGGGCTTCTTCCCTTCAGTCAATAAGGCATTGACGCTCGCTGAACGGCTGGATGTACCCGCTACAGTCCAGACCGTAAAGACGCTTGAGCAGCGCTTTGCTGACATTGACATCCTCATGAAACCTCGTCTCGAGACGTTCATGGAAGAAGAGTACGACTCTGATTTGATATTGATATGACGCAGCAGCCTTCGGGCAGCGCTCAACCGATAATGAACACCGATGGACTTGATGACACCGAGATCTTTGGTGAGCATTCTAATGCTCTCCAAATTGACTTGTCGGATCTGACTGTAAGCAATGGGGGTTCTGATACAGAAAATCGTGCCCCCACGCCTCCTTACATCAACCCTGCTTCCATTGTCGAAGCAACAGTCAGGTGGGCTACTACCGGCGAAGGCCGCTTCCCTCGATCTCGTTCTAACGAACAAATCGAATTTATCTGGCGTAGCAACCAACAGTACCTTCGAGATAACGGCAGAGAAACACATCCTTATTTCGATGCCCTTGTCTCTCCTTCGGCCTCTCTAGGCCGCTCCTTGACTCCGGAGTCCTTCTTGACTGGCCCGGATACTGAGATCCTCGATTGGGGATCATGTGATGAAGAGTACGTCTTTTCTTCACTTTGCGCACCACATGCTGATAACATTACAGAATTAGTCCCGCCCCTAAGAAGACCAAGGGTTGGCATCTGTAATAGTATCGTATACTTACGAGAATCGCATGTAGTAGCACCGAAGTCACTCAAAATGTACAATTCTAGTAGCGCTCTCCTCGATTCTTTTGAGTGTGAGCACAATGAGTACTTCAGTCAATGTGCTAAGTGTTTAGAGCGTACCAAAAATATGTGGCTTCTTGATTCCGGAGCATCAGCACACTTCACTAATCAACTTAGTGATTTCATCGACTATCAGCCAACTGCTCAGTCTGAAAAGATTCCTGTAAAGACTGCCGCTCATACTCTATATGTTGAAGGGACCGGAACTGTCTTGCTTGAGCATTATATCGCAGACAAACTCGTGATCACACGGGTATATCCGGTTCTGTACATTCCGAGAATGAGCACACGTCTTCTATCTATGGGAGTCTTCTTACAGCAAGGTTTGCGTGTTTTGGGGAATTCGCAGCATATTAACTTGCTACGTAAAAAGAAAACAATTGTCCAATGTAAACCCCTTCTTCACGGACAATTGTTATATTGGCTAGATGCCTCTATATCCACTCCAACTGAGTCGCTTATTGCGAACCAGTCTGCATTATCTAATGTAGACTATGACCTTATGCATCGTCGCCTCGGTCACCCATCTAAAGAGGTTCTAAGACGAGCTAAGGAAAACACTAAGGGCTTTCCAGAAGGGATTACCATTCCCACCTCTGATGTAATATGTCCTGGGTGCGCACAAGGCAAAATGCCTGCTGCCTCACATCCTCCGTCTGTTACAAGGGCTAAAGCCTCTTTCAATCGAATTCATTCCGATTTGAAAAGCTTCCCTATACCGTCATACCACAAATATAAGTATTTTATTGTCTTCTTTGACGATTATACTTCATTTGCATGGATCACTCTTTTACGGGATAAAGCCTCTGCTATTACTGCGTTAAAGCAGTGGCTTGCGTTAATTAAAAATCAATTTAACGCTACCATAAAAGAATGGATGTCCGATGCCGGCGGTGAATACAAATTGGATGCTTTCCTAAAGCAGCTTAAGGATGCCGGCATAACAGTGCTACAGTCTGCGCCACATACGCCACAGCAGAATGGGCGCGCTGAGCGCTTTATGCGCACAATAATGGACAAAGCTCAGGCCATGCGCCTTGATGCTTGTTTACCACAGAGCTGGTGGGAATTTGCAGTTCAACACGCTGCACATTGTTATAATAGAACCCCCATAAGTCGCCTTCAATGGCAGACTCCTTACAAACTATTACACAATGAAGTCCCTGATATATCGCATCTTAGAGTATTTGGTTGTGGTGCCTATGTACACAGTCCAGAAGCTCACCAGGTGAATAAACTTTCCCCTAAAAGCGAACTTATGATCTACCTTGGTAGAGGGCCTGGAATGAAGGCTGATGTCTTCATGCGCACACCGAACACCTTGTTCCATTCAGACAAGGCACTCTTTGATGAAGCTCTATTTCCTAGGTGTCCTAAAGACAATCCTAGACGCGAGCCCCGTGGTGTAACTCAGTTAGATGATGATACAGTTCCCCATGAGCTGTCTAAAGACCATACCACTCCTGGTGATGATGATGACCCACCACCTGAGCCTCCTATTCCTAAAGGGAGAAGCGCTCCCCAGCCGGCCGCTGGACCCCCTCCTAGTACTCATACTAGAGGGATTGGATCGCAGCTACCTCCGCCTTTACCCCCTGACCCAGTACCTGGTCCTAGTGAACCTAGGCGATCGGGGCGTACAAGGAAATTAGTTACTCGTCCTGATAATGTCTATGGGGATAGGCCCCCTACTACGATTATTCGAGACATTGCGCAGATTCGCACATGGCGACAAATGACACAGCCGCAGCAGGGTAGCTCCCAGCAGCGTCCACGTCAAGATCAGACGGTCTCAGGTGATGATCCTGAACAAGCCGCTTCTGATTCTTCCAGTGCACAGAGTGATACTCTGCAGGATTCAGACGAAGTAGATCAGCAATTGCTGATCCGCCTAGCTCAGGAAGGGGGAGTCAGATTTCTAGATCTTCTGCTCACCAAAGCAGTCTCACCAGTGGATCTAGAGTCACCTGATACCTCTAATATTCGCGAATGGACCTATCGGGACATTCTTAAAATGCCAAGTGAACCCCAGGAGGAGTGGCGTAATGCGTGCCAAGAAGAGCTTGCTTCTCTTCGCAAATGCAAAGTCTATGATCTTGTTAACCCGCCAAAAGGCAGAAGGGTAATCAAGAATAGATGGGTATTTGACTTAAAGTCAGATGGCCGTAAAAAAGCCAGGCTAGTTGCCAAAGGCTTTTCTCAGGTTGAAGGCATAGATTATGACGAAATATTCTCACCAGTGGTACGGTTTGAGACTGTCCGGATGATGCTCGCGCTTACAGCGCTGAAGGATTGGCACATCTCTGGACTTGACATCAAAACTGCCTTCCTGTATGGAGACCTTGCCGAGGAGCTCTACATGGAACAACCTGAAGGGTTTAAAGACCCTAGCCAACAAAATAAAGTCATGCGCCTTAGGAAAGCTATTTACGGACTTAAACAAGCTGCACTTGCTTGGTGGAGAGCGCTGGATAAGTCTATGAGCACCCTTGGCTGCACACGACTTCAATCAGACTCAGGTCTGTTTGTGAATGAAGACAAAACAATCGTAGTCATTGTTTATGTCAATGACGTCCTCTTCCTTGGAAAAAGTAAAAAGGACATAGCATCCCTGAAGAGACGCTTCATGGAAATATGGGAATGCAGAGACCTTGGTGATACCAAAGAGTTCTTACGCATGCGCATACTACGCTCTAAGGGTAGACTCCTACTAGATCAGCAGGACTACCTTCAGAAAGTGCTGCAGCGTTTTAATCTGATTAACGCCAAATCAGTACCTACTCCACTACCGGAAGGGTATCATCCATCCCCTAATAAGGGAACTGCAACCCCAGAACTCCGAGCGTCCTACCAACAAGTCATAGGATCTCTCCTATACATTATGATTGGTATGCAACCAGATATTGCCTATGCTGTTACAAAAATGGCGCAGTTTGCTGCCAACCCATCTGAGGACCATTACAAGCGTGCACTTTACATATGCCGCTATTTACTTGGTACCTCAAACTATGCTTTAGTCTTTAATGGCAAAAGCAATGGTGGTATAATAGCATACGCAGATTCTGATTGGGCTTCTGACCCAGTCACCAGAAAGTCCACTACGGGCTACTTAGTAAAAATGGCAAATGGAGTATTCTGCTGGAATTCTAGAGCGCAGAAATCTATCGTGCTCTCGTCCACTGAGGCAGAATACATGTCGCTGTGTGATACAAGCAGACAATTGGTCTGGATTCGCTCGCTCTTTAGTGAGCTTGGAATAAATCTTGGACTGATTCCATTGTGCGGAGATAATCAAGGCTCCATATTTTTATCTTCTAATCCTGTTCAGGAAAAACGGATCAAACATATTGATTTACGTCACCATTACATTCGTGATGTGATCCGTGAAAAGAAGATAGAATTATTCTTCATTGAAGGAGCTGAGAACCCCGCCGATCTTTTTACTAAAAATCTGGGTCGCATTAAGTTCCTTAAGTTCAGGGAACAACTAGGGCTAGAGTTTGGCTATTCGCCACCTGAGCACACCATGCCTGATGATGGTGACTCGTAAAGGAAGTTATAGAGAAGCTTGTCTGCTCTTCGGAGCATATGTTTCTCTACGTCCTCCGTGTCCACCGCTTCTTCTTTGTGAAGAACAGAACAGGACAGAATCACCGTTTTCTCTCCTAGACATGGTGCGATGTCGCTTCATTAGCAGACACCTGACTCTAAGCCTTATTGAACTCCGCAAGGTAGTTCACATGTCCTGTCCCTGATGGGGACATAGTAATGACACTCCAAGTTGGAAGATATCATTAATGATCATTATTCACAACTTAATGAGACGTGTTAGAGACAGTTGTAGTCTCACCGACTCTTATGCAACCCTCACTTGATGCTCATCCCCAACGCTCATGAGGTTCTTGCTGTTTGCTTAGACGCGCTTTAATTAGCTGCACTAAGCAAGGGGGAGTGTTGGAACATAATAAGTACGTAAGGCCCTTATCTATAGCAGTTACGACATTACTGCCAGTATGCTTTCCTATTACGGTAGTTAGGATATGTACTATACTGGGCGCAATTCGCCTCTGAGCGAAAAGTAGTCTCATGACTAAGTCGAAGTGGTAATTTACATCAGGCGTATGTAAAAACGCGATATTGTGGACGCCTGTACTCATCACTTTTGCGCTTCCGGACATGGTGGGGCCATAGGGTATATAATGCCTCCTATGGGGAGGGAGGCGAATACAGATTCACTCTCTTTCTCACTTGTGCACCCTCTCCACTCTATAGTCTCTCAACCTACTCAAAGGTGAGGACACCATTCCTGATAGCTGCGTGCATTGCTGCGCTTCACTTGAATGGTGGCGATGTGATCGGAAAAGAGGATGGGAGTTGTGACGCAGTCGGGTAGGGAGCTGGGGGGGGGGTGTAGTTTAGGGGGTTGCCTTCTACGTCAGTGTACTTTCCTGCCACTGTGTATGGTCTGGCAGCAGGGGAGGCATCCGTGAGTGGCCTGGCTTTAACTTTGCTGGTTTTCTTGTATGAGGGGGGGGCCCCGGGAATATCAGCGTTGACATTGACCCGGTTTCCCTTCCTGGTGGACTTACGGTTCTTAGATTGGACTTTGGTGAACCCGTCTCCCTGGTCTTCAACCTGGGGCGTTGCTCCTGCAGACAGCTGCTCAGCTGTGGGCTGAGGGCCCGGGGCAGCGAACACCTTCTCTTTTCCCTTGGCAGAGGGTCTGGAGGGGGCGATATTAGATGGAGGAGAGTTGTCAGTGGAGGCAAAGGGGGGTGGGGCGAAAGAAAGTTTTTTCGGGCAATGGAATGATCGTGCGTTATGTGGCCCTTTGCAATTGAGGCACGGGAATCGGCATCTACATTCTCCTGCGGTGCTATGCTCGTTGGATTTCGGGCAGTGGAAAGGATGAGACGCTGAGGAGTGGGATCCCCCACATATGTGGCAGATGATGGAGTTCTTGGGGACTTTGCACGTGGGTGAGTTGGTGGAGTGTCCGATGAGATGGCATCGTCCACATTGAACTATAGATTGTTCATCTCCTGTGACGACTACCGCGCATCGTTTGCCGAAGAGGAAGAGGCCGTCCTCTTGGAGTTTGGCCATCATCTTATGGTTGTCATCGACGAAGGCGAACTTTACAGTTGCTTCATCTTTCTGGAGGATGTTCTTCTGGAGACCATGCCAGAAGGGGGGAACAGTGATGATGACGTGGTGGAAGATGTTACAGCGTATTTCTTTGAGGAGGGTGTCTCCAACATAGAGAGTGCCGTCCGAGTCGCGGGTTGGGACTTTGCGTATTTGGGCGAAGTTCCAGCCTTTGTTCAGAATAAGTTCGCCGCATTGTAGAGGGTTTATTAGTATGTTACGATAGGGGTATATGTTCTCGAATGGGACTTTCCTGGCAAACTGATATACGAAGTTGTGGTTGTTGGCGTTGCTAGTCCAGTGACCGGAAAGTAGAACGATGGGTGAGGCCGTGGTTTTTTCTATTTCCGAGCGGACAGTCGTAATGATTGTGGAGGGAGGGATGCTGTGAATGGCTTTCTCCGTGTTAGGGTCTGTGACTCCTTTGCCGCGAAGCACAGTGACTTCAGTGATGTTCATGTCAGGAGCAGTGCCCTTGGGTTTGCCAGAAGGGGTGTGGTTGGAGGCGTTGGCTGCCTGTGTCGCTAGCTTCTGGTTGGTGTGTTGTTGGTGGACTCCCTTGCCGGTGAGGACCATGGCCCATGTGGTCGGGTAATCGACTTTGGGTTTCGTGTTTTTATTAATGGGAGGGGGTGTTTGGTGAGCGGGGGGTTGAGCAGGGGGGGGTTGGGTGTCTGAGGTAGACATGACAGCCGTGGCGTCATCAACACGGGCACTCGGGCGCGGTGTCTGTTCCACGGTGGTCCCCTTACTTCCTGAGGGTTCACTAGTCGGGGCTGCCACCCAGACTTGCTTGCCTTTGGGTTTCGGGGCCTCGCTTCTTCTGGCTGAGAGGTCACTGATGCGCTTGTCTTGCGCAGTAACCTGTGTCTCGAGCCGGGAAATGGCGCCCTGGATCGCTCAGAGCATCAAAATGAGCTCACTGTCCTGTGCTGCTGGGGTGGGTGCAAGCGGAACAGGTGCTGCTAGTTTTGATGGCGAGTAGGGCAGGGAGGCCGGGAGAGGATCTGGTGCCGATATACTCGGTTCCAGTGGTCGTTCAGGGTCAACGACCGGGAGTGGTGGTTCTAATAGGGGTTGTGCCTCCGTATCGCGGCTAGGCGCGTGCATGGAAGCCGCTGTGCCCCCGTTGTTGGTGGAGAGCCTTTGTTGGAGACTGTCCAGGGGTTCATCCTCTTCCATTGGCAATGGGATAGAGGAGGGGGGGAGTGAGAAGTTTTCCGGTAATCTGATCGGGGGGGTTGGTGATGGAAGGGCACGGGTCTGGTCTGTACCCAGTTCCTCCAATATGTCGGTGTCGTCTGTACGGATGCGTTTGACGCGTACAGGGGTCGGGGTGACGTTGGGGTCATGGACATAGGGGTTAATCGTCAGTCTCGGAGGAGTGACTGCCCATGTCCGTGACGTCTCCCGGGATTGTGTGGGGGTGGTGTTTCAAGTGGGGGCTCTTGAAGTGGGTCGTGAGCTGGGTAGCCATGCGAGTTCCACCTCCGTTGGGTCTGAGTCTAGTTTGTAGGCGTTAGTAGAGTTAGCTACGAGGTCATACCCGAGGTTCTTGGCCTCTTTACGGATGAATTCAAATTTCTGCGTGTTTGCGTGGTTTACCTTCCAAGCTTTGATTTGATCTCTTATGTCGTCTCTGTGCCTGTATACTTGGGCTTTGTGTTCCTCTCGGAACTGTGTCTTGAGAGCTTCGATTTCAGCTTCAAGGTGTATGATGGCTTCCGCTTGAAGTCTTGTGAACTCCGCTGTTTTATAAGCGGTGATTTCATTGTGTAGCTCTGCAATCATTTCCTTTAGTATCTCGTTGCGCATGATATCTATCTGTGCTTGGCAATCGATATGCATAATACATTCGATTTCTTTGTTTGATTTCTGGAGTTCAGGAGTGGATGACTTGGCACGTCTCTTGCCTTTGGTGTCAGGTTTGAGGAAGACTGGATCTATACCGAATTTGTTTACACCGATGTACTGGTGCATGACCTCTTTGAACTCTTCTCGATAGATTTCCCACCAAGTATCGAGGTCCTTGAGCGCTTCTTTGTTGAGTTGTTCGAAGATAGTCTCTTTGATGGCTGCATTGATTTCTTCCATTTTTGCGTTGTCGTTGAGGATGTTTGCCCGAGATTTCTCTTGGATGGCGTGTATGTCCATTGCTGCTGTGGCTTCCGCCTCTGCCGCTTTGGTGAAGGCGTTGAGTTTGGTGGTCAGCAGTTTCTCATAGAAATCACCCGGTGAGATCTTAAGTGGGTTATTGCGGGTTTTATCATACGCTTCCGCAATTTGTAGTGCCATATGGCGGATCATGGTGCCCTCTGTCAGAGGGTGTACTAGATCTTTATGGATCTCGAATGTGTCATTTGTGTTGACCGGTTTATAACCGTTGATCACGTTACTGGGGGAGCGGAGGTTACCTCTGATGATTGCCACCATGATGGCAGCAGTGAGACGAAACCACGATTGAGGGGTCAGGAAGGTTGTAGAGGTGTCGCCTGGGTGCATGGCGGTGCCAGAATCAAGCGCTTGTATAATTACCAGAGCGGCTGTTTGAAGTTGATTCTGTTTAAGAACAAAATCGTGTTGAGGGCGGAGGGTTAGTTTCAGTTCATTGAGGTAGTATTGACCATAGCCTATGGAGGCCTTGTTGATCTCCCATGTGATTTCATCCTTCAGATCTTGTTGTACGATGTGGAAGGCTTCGACTACTTCAGATTTGGAGGCAGGGTTGGAGAGATCGAAGCGGAGCGAGTGTGCCGCTTCATCATTGATATCAGTTGGTGCTGGTAGATACTTACCTTCGGCAGCTGATTTGAATTTCATGTCAGCTGCCCCGTGTTGGCGGATAGGGGGTAGGGGCATTGTGATCTTGGTTGGTGATTCTTTGTCAGAGTTGGAACCAGGTTCTTCAGAGGCCCGGGACCAATTGGAGGCTACAGAGAG
>JAKELG010000700.1:0-15377 GCA_021527035.1 Lactarius vividus | reverse complement strand
TTTCCCTGCGCTTATATGTGTTTCTAGCGGGGTTGGAATTTTTGAAACTCCCTTATCGCGTCGTCGGCGAATACGTCATCTTTGTCGACCCACTGGTTGTCCGAGTCCGGGTATCCTTTCCATTTGACCAAATATTGGAGTTTGCGACTTCTGCCGAATGCGCCGAGAGTCTAGAATCTGCTCGACTTCATATTCTTCTTCGCCACCCAACCAGATCTGGTGGTGGGCGCTGATAGTTTGGTCCGTGCGTGGGTGTCTCGCGATAAGGCGTCAGGAGGTCCACATGAAACACTGGGTGTATCTGCCACTGCGTGGGAAGTTCTAGACGGTAGTTGACTGCGGACATCACCTGCGCGACCTTAAATGGGCCGTGGCGTCTTGCCGCTAGTTTCGCCGTTGGTTGGTGTGTGCGTAGGTGGCGTCCTTCTAGCCATACTTGATCCCCGATTTGGAATTTGGGCGTATCTTTTGCTTTGATCCACCCCTGCTGCGCTTTGATCATCAGTGATTGCGCGCGTTGTCGGAGTTCCTTGAACTGTTTGACCCTGAGCGCCACCTGTGGGATTGGTGATGGTCTATCGGTCCAATCAGCGCGTGGGTTGTATCCCATAAGGAGCTGGAACGGGGATTCTTTAGTGGTTTCACTGGGCCAATTGTTATGAGTGAACTCAGCCATGGGGAGATAGTGTATCCAATCGTCTTGTCGCTCGTTGACCCAGAATCGCAGGTATTGTTCTAGCCATTGGTTAGTTACGTTCCGATTGTCCGTCTGTTCGTGGATGGTAGGCCGTGGAGATGTTCTGTTCGATGCCTAGGATCTTGCACAGTTCGCGCGTAAACTTTGACGCAAATCGAGGATCTCTGTCGCTAATGATTTTTCCGGGTAGACCGAATCTTGGGAACACGTGTTTGACATAGAGGGCTGCCGTTCCTTCCGCCGATATTTCTTCTTGGCACGGGATGAATAGGGACATCTTCGTACAATCATGATCCGTTATCGTGAGAATCGTATCGCAGCCCTGTGCTTCGGGAAGTTTAGTGATGAAATCGAGTGCAATAGTTTCAAAGGGCATAGCTTCGGGTTTTGGGAATATTGGGCGTAAGGGCGCTTTGATGGCCCTGGTGTTGACTTTGATCCTTTGACAGTCGGCGCATCCCTTGACGTAATCCGTGACTTCGTTCCTAAGGCCTGGCCACCAGTAGTATCGCTCTATGAGTTTGATGGTTCGACTGATCCCTGGGTGTCCGTATACTGGAGGGTCGTGATGATTCTTAATGAGTTCTCGTTTCTCGAGGAGTCCTCCTGTGACTACCCGGCGTCCGTCTTTGTACCATGTGCCTTCGATTTTCTTTAGCCCGTGTGGATCTATCCATGGGCGAAGTTTGTCGTCGTCTTGGGCATACACCGGATTCGTCTTCTCCATCTCTTGTACTGATATGGTGGCGTTAATTCGGAGAGGGTCTTCCGTCGTATCTATTGCTGCGGCCCTGACGAAGATGTCATCGGGTAGCACCGTGACTTGGTCATTATCGCCTTCTCCTTGATCGTAGTCCGGGCGTCTAGATAGGGCATCGGCTCGTCCGTTGGCCGTTCCCTTAATGTGGTGAATTTCAATGTCATACTCTGAGAGTTCTAGTACTTCCCGGGCTACTCGGCGGCTTATCTTTTGTGGTGAGCGCCAGTATTGAAGGTTCATGTGGTCCGAGAATACTTTGATCTTGTGCGGGGATCCTGCCAGGTAGTGGCGCCAGTTTCGAAGTGCTTTGACGATTGCTAGAAGTTCGAGATCGTAGATATCGTAGTTCCGTTCCGCTGCACTGAGGGTGTTTGAATAGTAGGCGATGGGGTGTCTCTTGCCGTCTTCTTTGCGTTGAAGTAATACTGCTCCTACTGCAAATCCTGACGCGTCCACTTCAAGTTCGAATTGATCTTCTAGTTTGGCGTGTGCGAGGACTGGTTCTTCCGTGACGAGTTTCTTGATCTTATCGAATGCTTCTTGTTCTACCGCTGTCCATGTCCATTCTGTATCTTTGCGTGTGAGCTTGTTGAGGGGGCGGGCGTGTGTGGCAAAATTTCGAATGAAAGCGCGGTAAAAGTTGCAGAAGCCTAGGAACGATCGCACCTGTTTGACGTTTTTGGGGTTTGGCCAATCTTTGATGCCGGAAATTTTGACAGGGTCCATGCGTGTCACCCCCTTTTCAATGATTACCCCCAGGTAATCGATGCTCGGTGCGTGGAAGATGCACTTCTCCGGTTTGAGGAACAGATCGTTTTCCTCCAGTAGGTCCAGGATATCGTGTACCGCGTCGATGTGTGCTTGCTCCGTCGATCGAGTTGCTATGCCTATGTCGTCCATGTATACCCTGATGATTGTGCCTTTGGTTTCGTGGTACACGATAAGGTCTTTGCAGATTTCATTCATCATGGTTTGGAAAGTTGCCGGAGAGTTGGTTAGCCCAAAGAACATTACCGTTGGTTCGAAAAGGCCGTATTTCGTTTTGAACGCAGCCTTTTCCTGGTCTCCCTCTTTGATCCTGACGTTGTTGTAGCCCCAGCGGATGTCCAGTTTGGTGAATATGAATGCTCCGCTTAGGTCTGCGATGAGCTCCGGGATAAGTGGGAGAGGGTATTGGTTGCGTATGGTCCAGTTGTTGATATTCCGGTAGTCCTGTACAGGGCGCAGTTTTCCGTCCTTCTTTTTGATAAAGAAAAAGGATGATGCGTACGGGGATTTGGAGGGTCTAATATATCCTTTGGCCAGTTGTTCGTCAATCCATTCCTTGAGTGCTTTGTCTTCCGTTTGACTCATCGGATAGATCTTACAGTCGATCGTGTCTGGTGCGTTAGGTTTGAAGTCGATTGCGTGATCCCAGGGTTTTCGACAACGGGAAGCGATTGGATTCTTCTTCGCTGAAGATTTTGACGTGTCGTTGGTATTCTTCTGGGACTGCCCTTCTTTTCCATGTACTGCTTGGCTTCTATAGCCATTTCGGTCGACATCGTTCGCAGCGCAGGCGAGTGTTCTCGAGGATCGCATTCCTGTCGCAGCTGTTCCTCGATCTTTCTGCTTGTTAGGGAGTAACTAGCTTTTTCGAGTACGAGTCGTGCTATGATCGGATCTATTCGTGGTTCTGTAGGGTTGATGGTGCGAATAACCACTGGTACTCAGCTTCATTAAGTGTAGCCGTTGCCCATTGGATATTAGGTTGGAAGGTTCGCCAACCATGGGTATCCTAGTATTATGTCTTCTCCCCCTACATCGGTTACTAGGAATCGCATTTCTTTGATGACTTCCCTTAGTTTGTACTTCTAGATCCACGCAATGGGTGATTTTGCCTCCTTTGTTGTGCGTGCCGTCAATGTTCCAGATCTTTCGATGACGGTCTAACTCTTTGAGGCCCAGCCTCATTCTCTTGACGAAGTCCGGATGTATGAAATTGTTAGTGGCTCCGGAGTCCACTAGTGCTCGTTTGTCGGCCATGGCGTAACTTGCGCGCAATGAAACTGGAACATGCATAGATTGATAGC
The DNA here is from genome assembly GCA_021527035.1 of Lactarius vividus. NCBI lineage: Eukaryota > Fungi > Basidiomycota > Agaricomycetes > Russulales > Russulaceae > Lactarius > Lactarius vividus. Next base: position 11,848 of record JAKELG010000700.1, on the reverse strand, counting down.
GCGTTATGAACACAGAATTACACCGTAATGCCCTCACCCAGGCCGTCGGGTTCAGGCGCTTTGAAAATCCTCTCGCCCCAACAGGTCCCGAACTACCAAGTCCCTGGCTTCGTCATCTAGGTTTCGGACTCCGTTTATCCAGCTGGTCGCCCGTTCTTGTGGCGTATCAGTGGTGGCGCGGGCGCCGCGGCTACTGCCGCTGTTGTGAAGAACGTACTGCCACTCGACAAATACGTTCTAGTCTGACAAGGGGTTGGTAGAGCCGGGGGCGAAGTGTCGGATAACAGTAGGGAGAATAGGACTGGGAAAGGGCTGCTTGCTTGACCAACAGAACTTGGCGCTCAGCCAAGGGATAGTGGCGCTTGTGAGAGGGGCTACGTCCACTCACTGAAGGGGCACTGTTGACAGAACTCAGCGCTCAGCTGAGGGGTAGTGGCGCTTGTAAAGGGGCTTCGTCCAATAACTGAAGGGGCACAGGAGGTGAGAGGCAGGCAGGAGAGTTGTCAGACTTTGAGAGGAGTACAAAGTGGACAGTCTGAGGACTGATCCATGGAATTCGCAGGCCTTATATACCTAGGGACATGGTCTGTGCGTAGGTGTTTAGGGCAGGCTTAGGGCCTTTCCACGGGTGCTGCGGAAACTGCGCAGGGAATATCCGAGTACTTCTAATAATAGCGTCCAATCGCAATAAACGTAGGGATCGTACGATAGATCCGCAGTCCAATCAGAATAATGCATAGGGTGGTACGACTCTTCCGCAGTCGATGGTGCGATATGACGCAATCCGCAGTCAATATGACGCGATAATGACGTGACTGCTCCGCAGTCCAATAGGATAAATCCGTGACAGTGGCACGACTGCGCCGCAGTCGGTGACGTGTTGGCGATGTGTCTTCTCTATCAGCCAATGGGATAATTCCTCGGATATGGTACGATTTGCTCCAAATCGTGGGGTGGATCTTGACAAATGGGAATGACTCTTCCATAGTCCTCAGGGGGGTGCTCTGCACGTGGTTACGTCACGTGGTGGATCAACAGAGGCTTATCACGTGATCGATCACGTGATCGTCGGAGTATGAAATTCGAACTCCGCTTCCAGATTTCCCAATTAGGAAGGTGATTACGTAAGACCGGGCCGGTCCGGAACGGTCTTGAACGCCTGAGTCGTGAACGAGTTTCTAGGTTCACGACAGTATCCCCTTTTTAACACTGTGCTACACCGCTTAGCACTGATTGACTTGTTCTCTCTTTAACAAGGGTCAGGGTCGCTCCTTTGGAAAGGGATTTGTCGGATATCGGGGATGGGTCCGGGAGTAATTTCAGGGACTCGGGAACTGGGGTCCTCTTCCTCTTCAAGGAAGGAAAAAACAACACATCATGTCCGGGGGTGGTGAAGTTGCACAACTTCCTCGGTTGGGTAAGACTGGATAGGACCATGATGGTTCGCGACACAGGGTAAAGATAGCTCTATCTTCAACGCAAAGACTTGTGCGTTACTCGGAAAACGTGTGTCGGGGATCTCGGGGTGGAACTGGATAAGATGACTCCATCTTCTGACATCATTCTTGCTGAATGTCTATGTCTTGAAATTTTCCTCAACGCCATGTATCTGTTTGCGTTTCTTGAAAATTGTCTCCAGGGGGTACTTGAAAACTCGATTTTTTCCTCAACGCCATGTATCCGTCTGCGTTTCTTGAAAAAATGCTCTGGTGGTGTTTGAAATTTTGAAACCTCTTCAACTGTTTTCTTCAACTTTATTCGCTATCCCCTTTTTACGGGACTGGACACCGGACAGTTCCTCGACTTGTCGACTTGACTTTGTTGTGAATGAAGTTGAATCCGAAAAAATTTTGACGAAATTTTGACAGAAAACACCGGGGACTTGGGAGGGAGAATGTCGCTCGACATGACTCGGGGTGGAACATCGCTCGATGTATGCTGGATGGCCTTTATCTCTGGCCTGACTCGGGGGTGGGGGATGTTGCTCAACATATATAGCGCCGGAAGTGATCGTCTCGATCCACAGGTGTATTTGCTTGATACGCGCTTGATCTTCCTCAAGATCGCTCTTGGAGTTTTTATGATGTCTTCCTGGACATAATGCACCAGAAGTCGTCGTGCATTGACCTTTCTTGCTCAGGTCGAACTTGGAGTTTTAATGATGTCGTCCTGGACATAATGCGCTTTTGATAGTGATCGTCTTGATCCACGGATGTATTCCACAATACGCGCATTGATCTTTTTTGCTCAGATCTAACTTGAAGTAATCGTCTTGATTCTTCTTGAAGAGACTGGTATTTGCTCATCAGCCCGCAGAAGTGACCAAAATTTGTCCGTTATTTGGCCCGCAGAAGAGACTGGTATTTGCTCATCAGCCCACAGAAGAGACCACAATGTTATCTTGTCATTTGGCCCACAGAAGAGACCGGATTTCCGCATCGGCCCGCAGAAGAGACTAAGCTTGCTTGTTAGCCCACAGAAGAGACCTTTCGGCCCGCAGAAGAGACCAATTTTGCTTTTTGGCCCGCAGGGTTCCATTGAGCGACCACGTCTGGCCCTCAGAACAAGTGACCAACTCTGGCCCACAGGGTTTCGTTAGACAACCGACTCTGGTTTCTAGAACAAGCGACCAACTCTGGCCCACAGGGTTTCATTAGGCAACTGCCAGCAGTTCCTAGAACAAGCGACCAACTCTGGCCCACAGGGTTTCATTAGGCAACCAGCTCTGGTTCCTAGAACACTCGGCCACCTCTGGCCCTACTGGATGATGATGTGGAGCGACCAACTCTGGTCCTCCGGTGCTTGAAGTAATTTTCGACGGGAAAGCGACCAACTCTGGCCCACAGGTTTACTTCAGCGGAACTCTTGACTAGCTCACATCTGAGCTGGGTGATCATCCAGGGTTTCGTCATAGGCTTCGATCATCTCTTGATCTTGCTCTTCGCCTATGAAGGCAGTGCGCACCGCCATCTGGCTACCGCTAGCCTTCTTGTCCTGCGTTTTCTTCTCGCAGTCTCGGAGTATGTGGCCTGACTCGCCACAGTAGTAACATAGCTGATTCTTGAACCGATACTCTCTTTCCGACTTGTTCCTGTCCTTGAACCTTCTGGACCTTGAAGAACTGCTCTTGCTCTTTCTCTGGGTCAGGACCGCTCGTCCTGAAACAAACTTCTTCTCGTGACCATTTATCTGGACTCCAGTGTATACCCGGTATACACGATCGAATTCCCTAGCTTTCTCTACTAGGTCGGCGAGGGTGGTCGGGAGGGGGGAGACGCCCATCAACTTCTCATGAAGATTGCTCGGAATCGCTTGCCGGAAAGCGAACATCTGGGTTTGCTCATTCGCACCGCTCCTCTTGGCATGGGTGGACCAGTCTTGGTACCACTCATTGAACGGTCGGGTGCCCATCTTCAGGGTGTACATGAGGTTGGTGGCTTCCATCGCCGTATGCGCGGGGATAAAATGTTTAGTCGAAGTCTGTCTTGAATTGTGCCCATGTTCCGAAGGTAACAGCTGCTCCAGCTGCTGTCGGATTTAACGCGGTCTTCTGCCTATCTTGAGCCCACTCGCCCGCTGAAGTCCCTGCCTTGAAGTAGGTCAGGGCCGTGGAGATCTTCTTATCATCTGTGTCGAAGATTGCTTGATTAAGATGGAAATAATTGGCCAGATTATTCCAAAACGCTTCTGCATTGTCGGGCTTTCCGTCATAGGGCTCAGGCGCTGCACCAAGAATCTTTACTGGTGGTCTCGCTGCCATGATTACTGGGTTACTCGGGGAGGGGGTTCGGGGGGGTACCGTTGCTCTCGTTAACGGTGGGGAAGGTAATCTCGGGGGGGTAGTCGCTATTCTCAGTCGACTCTGCTCTGGGGGTCCTGGTATTGCTCTGGGGGAGGCTCGGGGGGAGGCTGGTCTTGACGTTACTCGGGATAAAAGACCAGTGAGGACTTGTGTTGTTTCTTCTAGGATCTGCGAAACTTCCGCTTGTTCGCTGTCGGATTCGGGTGCGTTACTGTCGGCGGGGGTCGGTGAAAGCTCTTCACTCTCCGATGGTTCAGCAGAGTCTGTAAACCGAACTTCTCGGTTGTTGTTGTAGGTCCAAACGTCTCTGATGAAGTTCCAAGAGACCTTTCTGTTCTTGAAGGTTCCTCTAAGGACTAGCCAATTGAGGTTTCTGACTTTGCTGATGTTAGGGTAGGCTTCCTCGAAGTCTTGTACACGGAGTGTTCTCTGGGTAACGACGCTGGTCCACGGAAATCGTCCGTTGGGGCTTGAAACAAGGGATCCTCTCCAAGTGGCGTACACAAGGTTATCTTCTAGGGAGAAGAACGGATTGCCGAAATACACAGGGACGAGATTGTCTTCTTCTTGAGTAAGCGCTCTCTGGTTACTCATTCACTGGGGTGGTAGACTTCCTCAAGTCTTGCTCTTGTTCAACTAGTAATTATACTCAGTTGATCTTCTCGGACTGAACGCTCAGTCGAACTCGATGAATTTTCCTAAAAATTCAAATACTCTGGCTCACTCAAGCCGCAGTAGGTTAGCTTAAGGCACTTAAAACCACTCGGTTCTCAGTCCTTATGTCTCTAAGCACGCGAAGGGGAATACTCTAGATAAACTTAAACCGCTCGGTTTACAGTTAATCTCTATATCTCTGTACAACTACTCTCCTTGTAGTTGACAATAATGCCAGTACTAACAGGAACTCTAACAGTTCCAGGGGGTCTCCGGGGCGCTGGGGGTCTTGTTGCTGTTGCTGCTGGGGGTGCTCGGGTTCCGGAGCTGGGATCGGGGGGGTGGCGGGTCTGGTGGGTGGTGGGGATATGCGGGGCTCTGGGGTGGGGGCTCGGGGAATCGCTCTTGCAACGCGGGATGGGATGAACACAACGTTGCCTTCTCGGTCAACGATAATCAACCTCTCGTCTCGTACGAGGGGTCTAGCGCGGGGGGACGTGGGGGTCGGGGACACGAGGGTCGGGGTACTGGGTGTGGGGGACGCGCGCTCGGCGCGGGGCTCGGGTTCTTCGCTCGGTGCTTCTTCCTCTCCTCTGAGGGCTTCTGGGGTTGCAGGAGGCTCCTCCTTCACTACTGCTGGTGCCGGTCTTGCTCGACGGGCCTCGGGGTAATAACGCGATACGCTCGCGGGGGTGTCGTTGTAGTAGGAACTGGAATCGCCGTCCCAATCGCCGTACTGAGAGAAATCGAACTCGGAATCGGACACTGGATACCCAAGGCTCTTAGTCAACTCTGACTATTAAGAGACTGTCCAAGTGTGAAGAACGTACTGCCACTCGACAAATACGTTCTAGTCTGACAAGGGGTTGGTAGAGCCGGGGGCGAAGTGTCGGATAACAGTAGGGAGAATAGGACTGGGAAAGGGCTGCTTGCTTGACCAACAGAACTTGGCGCTCAGCCAAGGGATAGTGGCGCTTGTGAGAGGGGCTACGTCCACTCACTGAAGGGGCACTGTTGACAGAACTCAGCGCTCAGCTGAGGGGTAGTGGCGCTTGTTAAAGGGGCTTCGTCCAATAACTGAAGGGGCACAGGAGGTGAGAGGCAGGCAGGAGAGTTGTCAGACTTTGAGAGGAGTACAAAGTGGACAGTCTGAGGACTGATCCATGGAATTCGCAGGCCTTATATACCTAGGGACATGGTCTGTGCGTAGGTGTTTAGGGCAGGCTTAGGGCCTTTCCACGGGTGCTGCGGAAACTGCGCAGGGAATATCCGAGTACTTCTAATAATAGCGTCCAATCGCAATAAACGTAGGGATCGTACGATAGATCCGCAGTCCAATCAGAATAATGCATAGGGTGGTACGACTCTTCCGCAGTCGATGGTGCGATATGACGCAATCCGCAGTCAATATGACGCGATAATGACGTGACTGCTCCGCAGTCCAATAGGATAAATCCGTGACAGTGGCACGACTGCGCCGCAGTCGGTGACGTGTTGGCGATGTGTCTTCTCTATCAGCCAATGGGATAATTCCTCGGATATGGTACGATTTGCTCCAAATCGTGGGGTGGATCTTGACAAATGGGAATGACTCTTCCATAGTCCTCAGGGGGGTGCTCTGCACGTGGTTACGTCACGTGGTGGATCAACAGAGGCTTATCACGTGATCGATCACGTGATCGTCGGAGTATGAAATTCGAACTCCGCTTCCAGATTTCCCAATTAGGAAGGTGATTACGTAAGACCGGGCCGGTCCGGAACGGTCTTGAACGCCTGAGTCGTGAACGAGTTTCTAGGTTCACGACAGCTGTCATCTTCGAATTGGATCAGAGGCTCGTCTTGGACGCTCTGGACTTCTTCTATGAACGCTCCCCTTCCTTGGCGGGGTTGCCAGTTCGTGTTGGTCCTTGGCTTGCGCGGTTGACGGCAATCGCGTTGGAAGTGGCCTAGCTTGCCGCAGTTGAAGCATTTGACGTTGCTTGCATCTATGATCCCTTTGTTGGGTCGTCCCCCTTGTGGGGTGTACGGGGGTCGGGCGTAGTCGATTTCTTCGGATCCTGCGAGCCGAGCGCGGACTCTTCCTGGAGTGGTGTCCATTGCATCCGGGTGGTTCCGGAATGCCTGCCATCCTTGGCGGGGTTGCTGAGGGCGGTTTGGAGCGTTGAAAGTTCTAAGGGAAGTATTGCCCGGCTTACCGGGTCCCGGGGGTTTACGTCCCCCCAAACGTGTTTGAAGATGCATCCACTTGCGCTGCTGCTCAAGCGCGGCCGTCTTCCATTGAGCATAGGTGTTCGGGCTGTGGAAATTGTACGCGTTCTTGTAGAGTTCTACCGGGAGTCCGCTAGTGAACTTGTCGAGAACCAGGGAGTCGTCGAAGCGGTAGCCGGCTTCTCTGACCGCTTTCTCAAATTTGGCGACGTAGGAGTCGATATCCTGCCCTTCCATTCGGAAGCCTTTCTGAAGTTCTTGTTGCGCTCTTTCTTTTTCGAGTGTATCGGCGAACGTGTTGCGGAAGCCGAGTTCGATGGCTTCCCAAATCCATTTGTCGTAGGGTCCGTGCTTGGCTTTGTATGCCTTAACCCATTTGGTGGTGGACAAGACCCATTCGTTGACGTGATCTCCTTGGATGTAGGTGAGGAAGATTAGCGCTTTTCGATAGGGAAGGGTGAACGCAGGGTTGTCGTAGTTAGTCTCCACGAACAGTTCCCATTGGGTGAGAAACTGTTGGACTCTGGTGCGGTCTCCGGTGAACACGAGGGGTTCCTTGCCCATGAACTTCTCAGGTTTGGTCCCGCTTGACACGTTTGGTCCGGTGAAGAGGGGTCCTCCTGGGTCTCCTCCTCCGTCTCCTCCTCCCCCTCCTCCGTGTCCTTCGGGTGGGGGTCCCCCGCCGCGACTAATACGCGCGGGTTCCTGGAATGTAGTGGGTTGCTCGGTGATAGTAGTGGTCATGTCTGTAGGGATGGACTCAGCTAGTAATCCCAACTGCGCTTCTTCTTCTTCTGCTTGTGCTTCGAGGATACGGATTTCCTCGGGGTTGCTTCCTAACGACGGGGAAGGTGCTGGTGTCTTGGGAGTAGGGGATCGGACTGGTTCTTCTTCTTGTCCGTCGATAGGTCCCCACTGATCTCTAGTGGTTGTCTCGCTTTGGCGGATGTCGAGGTGGAGTCCTGATCCTGCGGGTCTGACGACTTGTAGTTTGCCGTGGAGTTCGTCCCACCTGATTTCCGTCCAACAAGTATGGTCAAAATTAAACTCTACCGGGATGAGTCCGGTTTTTCCGTCTTTGTAAGTGTAGAGGACTACGTAGCCTGGGTCGCCTTGTTCTGTTTGCCAAAATGCTCCTTTGAGGTATTGTTTAGGGACGTTGCGTTCCCCTCTTCTGTCAATGTGATACGGTCGGAATGGGATCCAAAGATCGCGGGTTGTTACTGCGGAAGCCACGTTGAAGGATCTTGGTCTTAATGTAACGTCTACCACGGACGCTTGCCTGACTTAGGCGCTTTGATGACGTGGGTTCCCTCGGGGATGAAACCTGTGATTGTCCGAGTGCTCGGGAAAGACTGCGGGATGTGGCCAATACGTGCCTGTGGAATCTCTGTAGGTGTACAACGTCTCTTGAATGGGGACGTTCGGGGGTGGATGGGGAACCTTGCGGATGTATTCCCAATCGAGGTTGTCGACGATGTAGTAGCAGTGGGTTGGGCGAGCGGTGCGAGAGTTGAGATACTCGAAGACGAGATGACACGTGGTACCGGGCGGGTAAGTCACGGTCGGCTGATCTACCATTCACGAAGGAAGATGGAGATGGAGTCACGGGGATCCCTCTTGGTCTCGAAGGGATATGCCGGAGCTAGTTCACTTAAGGGCGCTGCGAGCCCCTTAGCACAGAAGACGAGTAGAGGTGGTGGTATTCGAAGAAGACCAAGATGGGAATCCTGGTCCGTACTACTGTGAACTTAAATACAAGTAAGGGAGCCAGTTCTAGCTCCGCTTGAACTCGCAAGTAACCAATAGCGTAAGTAGCGTACTCTAATAATAGAATGCGCAGTCGTCACCGTAATCCGAAACACGTACAACAATAGAGCTTCAGTCAGCAAGCCAAATCACGATCACGTACAACAATAGCGAAGCATCAGTCATTCAAACACGAGGCGTTAAGATCCGAAGTCCATGACGTATTACTCCTAACGTGCCGAGTCATCACGAACACGTCAGAGTCCACAACCGGTCCGGGCAGTCCGGGACGAAACGTAACACCCCCGCCCGGAGGACATGGAGGAGGCGGAGGAGGAGGAGACGATGGAGGAGGAGACCCAGGAGGACCTCTTTTCACCGGACCAAACGTATCGAGTGGAACCAAGCCCGAGAAGTTCATGGGCAAAGAACCTCTGGTATTCACCGGAGATCGCACCAAGGTCCAACAGTTCCTCACCCAATGGGAACTGTTCGTCGAAACCAATTACAACGACCCTGCGTTCACCCTCCCTTACCGAAAAGCGCTGATTTTCCTCACTTACATCCAAGGAGACCACGTCAACGAATGGGTCCTATCCACCACCAAATGGGTTAAAGCATACAAGGCCAAGCATGGACCGTATGACAAGTGGATCTGGGAAGCCATAGAAATCGGCTTCTGCAACACCTTCGCCGATACCCTCGAAAGAGAACGCGCCCAACAGGAACTTCAGAAGGGATTCTGCATGGAAGGACAAGATATTGACTCATACATCGCCAAGTTTGAGAAGGCAGTATGAGAAGCAGGATATCGTTTCGACGACTCCCTAGTCCTCGATAAATTCACCAGCGGACTCCCAGTAGAGCTTTACAAGAATGCCTATAACTTCCACAGCCCCAACACCTACGCCCAATGGAAGGTAGCCGTTCTCGAACAACAGCGCAAGTGGATGCATTTACAGACGCGTTTGGGGGGACGTAAACCCCCGGGACCCGGTAAGCCGGGCAATACTTCGCTTAGAACATTCAGCGCTCCAAACTGCCCCCAACAGCCTCGTCAAGGATGGCAGGCATTCCGGAATCACCCGGATGCCATGGACACCACCCCCGGAAGTGTTACGTTTGGCCCTCCGGAACGCACCACTACGCCACCATGTGACCCAGAAGCGCCGCCAGTGCAGTTTGTTGCCTGGAACCCTGCAGGAACCCGAGGAATCCTAGACGCTGATGCGCAAGCAGCTTGTTACGGTCGAAGCTTCGCGGACTTACATTACGGTACGAAGGTTGAAGTGGACACTTACTATACGGTTATGACTACGATAGTAAGCGAGTATTAGTCATGGACCATTCGTATCAGTCAGCACGAGTTGTACTAACATGTGATAGTTAGTATGACTCATTACTAGGATAGCTGTAGTAGGGTTCGAGCTACTTACGCTACGGGACAGTCTTCAGAGAGGAGTTTCAAAGCTACCTCTGAAATATGTATAAATAGTGGCTTGCGAAGACCAAGAAGGGCATCTTGGTCTTCTTCTCAAATACCACCCTTTCACTCGTCTTTTGTCTAAAGTTCTATCCCCTTCTCTCCTTTCTAAGGGAGAACGTTTTCATAAGTCTTGACCTTCGAGTCTAAGACCCTGGCCCTGTCGACGCATCAAGTCGGAGTTGCCTTAGTACTATTGGGGCGCCTCTTGTGGATCGCCTTAGTAGTATTCTACGGGATCACCGAGACACTACGCGAGTGTCTACGACCAGCTAAGTCGTGAACGCCCTTATCCGAGTTCAAGTCGAACTAAACGCCGTGGTAGCGTTACACAGCTGAAGAAGCCGAGGCTAGAGAACGCCTTTGGAAGTTCCATCAAGACCGTGCCTTGCACCTGTGCACAGCCATACTGGCAACCCAGTATATGCTCCCACAAGACCCACCTCAAGGTCCGGAAGATTAGCGCCCGATGACGTCATTGCCCGTCACGTGACCCTGGCACGTGACCTGGCCTAGAATGCACCAGAAGAGTCCAGATGAGCTTGTGCCTGGATTGGAACGTGTGTTATTGACTGTGCCTGGTTTGTGATCCATTACTGTATTTGTGTTGACTTTCCCGTGCCTTGTCCCTGTGGCGTGATGCGCCCATGGACTGTATGTTTCAGCCACCATCAGTGGCGTTGGACATGTGTTCTCCACAGTTCTGCAGTTTCCGCCTTGTGTTGTATGTTTTCTCATTGGACGATTAGTACTGATTGTCGGAGTCCGAGCTGAGCTTGAAAGCTCCCCAGACGTGTATAAGTAGACGATAGAAGCGACCTTAGATGGTAGCTTTGACTTCTTGAACTATCCGTACAACTAGTCTAGCAGTGTCCCCAGCCCCCCCTTTGCTCTCAATCCACATCCTCTTCTCTTTGCCCTACGTGCCCTCAGAGTTAGTCCAGCATTACAGTGGCGTCCGTACCCTACGCAGACCTCGGAGTGTGTCCCTCTGCTATAGCGGTGTTATCCCCTTTCCCTTCCAATCACGTGACCGATTGATTGAGCGTGCTAGCTCAGCGTATATGAGCGAAGTCATTCTTTTCTTTTACCTTTTCGTTGCTATCCGAGTCCTACAGATCGTCCGTTTCGGACTTATCCTCGAAGACCAAGAACGACAACAGGCGCTAGCTCAAGTGGCAGAACAAGAGTGGGTATACCCGAAGTCGTTAAGGAACCCTTGAAGACCGGTCGAGTGCGACCTCTCAAAGTGCGCCCTACGGAGCGTAACAGGAAGTGTTACGTTCCGTCTCAGACTGCTCGGCCCGGTTGTGGACTCTGACGTATTCACGATGACTTGGTATGTCAGGAGTAATGTGTCATGGACTTTGGATCATGTTGCCTCGCGTTTGGATGACTGATACTCGCCATTGTTGTACGTGATTGTGATTTGACCTGCTGACTGATGCTTCTTATTGTTGTACGTGTTTCGAGTTACGATAACAACTGCGCATTCTATTATTAGGATACGCTACTTACGCTATTGGTTACTTACGAGTTCGAGCGGAGCTGGAACTAGTTCCCTTACTTGTATTTAAGCTCGTAGTAGTACGGACCAGGATCCCCATCTTGGTCTTCTTCAATTACCACACTTCTACTCGACTTCTGTGCTAGGGACTCGCAGTATCCCTAAGTGAGCTAGCTCCGGCATATCCCTCTGTGACCAAGAAGGGATCCCCGTGACCTCATCTCCACCTTCCTTCGTGAATGGTAGATCAACCGACTGTGACTTACCCGCCTGGTACTACGTGTCATCTCGTCTTCGAATACCTCAACTCGCATACCGCTCGTCCCACCCATTGCTACTACATCGTTGACAACCTCGAGTGGGAGTATATTCGCAAAGTCCCCAGTCCACCTCCGAACGTCCCCGTACAAGAGACGTTGTATACCTACAGGGACTCCACAGGCAC